>JABUQX010067664.1:0-20000 GCA_015478945.1 Trachelipus rathkii
TTCTTTGTCGCTATACTTCAGCCTTTCCTATTTACATAACATTAAAATCCATATTTCCTTTGCCAATGTGAAGTACCTTACAATTTTTGATATTGATATTCGTTTGCCATCTTCAGCCCAACGAAGAAGTCAGACTGAACTTTAATACAACTCTCAAGATTCTTAACAGGATTAAATGTCATCAGGAAACTTTAAAACCATGCATTTTATTCCCCTATCCAAATTATATATATAGATTAAGAATATAAGTGTAGAAAGCACAAAACCATGAGGGCCACATCTATTTATCAGCTCAAAAACCATATTCATATTGGAGAGATGTTAATAACCCTGGAAATAAAGGGAATTGTTAAATTTTAAATTGTAAACCAAAATATTTTTTTTAATAAAATGATGTTAAAACGAAATAGCCATGAGATATGCTACTTCCCATAATCCCGCGTTTTGAATGCTTTGCTTATTTCCTTTCCCCCGCTTGGCTGTTCGTATTTATAAGACCATCGGGTAACAACTTAATGAAATATTACTGCTCCGCCTCCGATGGACAATAACTGTTGTGGATATTTGTTCTCTATGATACTCACTATTATCATCATACTCTAGAGAAATAGACTTTCTATATTCATCAGATTCTTCTTCTTCAGCTGCAACCATGTCGACTCTATTTCCAGTTAAATCGCTGTCGAGAGATTCTATTTCACGGTAAAATTCGCTACTATTTTTCCTTGAAGATATCTTTGAAACGGCATATACGCTGGGCATGGAACTGTTTATGGACCTAAGTTCGTTGACCGAGGAAGGTGGGGAGTATGGAGAGCTATCCTCATTGAAGGAAGACGCGTAACCTTTCTCGCTCTGACTAGGTCGTCTATTGTCGTCACAAGACGAACTAGAGGATTCATTTTCGTCAATCGTTCTAGGAAAAATCTCGGCATTGTCATTGGCAGTGATTCGTTTCTTGTTCTCTTTCCCGACTTCTTTGAACAAGCGAATCTCAGTATTATTTGAAACGTCTGGAGTAACGCGACAACTACTGACTGTGATGATTTCTCTGTTAACGTCACTAGCATTTTCTTCATGATGATGATGATGATGATGATAATTCGGTAATGGCTGGAGGTGGTTTTCTGAAGGTGAACACGTAACGGAAGTTGTGAGACGCTTTTGCACCGTCGCATCGCGACCCAACGACACAGCGACACTCCTGCTTGTCTTCGAAAACCTTTGACAGGCATATCGACAAACGTGACCCACTGTCTTCCTTATTGAAAGGGAGAAAAAGTAGGTAGTAGAAAAAAGCAACGAAGTAGAAGACAATACATGAGAGGTCAACTTCAGCTTCATTTTTGGCTCCTAGCATCTACGAATTAGATGAAGGCCGACCAAAGAGAAATGAGGGCTTTCTACTCTTTCAAGATTATTATTTTTTAGAGTAAATCGAATTAAATAGAAAAATCTGCAACGAACAATTTTTTTTTAGTGTAAACATTTTTCGATCACTAATCCAGATCACACAGATACCGGGGAGCATTTACCTTAGTTTTTAATTTTATCTGGGAAAATATCACGAGTGAGTGAAAAAATACTTATTTCAAAGACGGCCGGAACCAATGTTTTTCATTAATTAGTGCAGAAACCGATCGGGGATCGTAGCCGAACCAAAGCCGAACCAAGCCAATCATCGGGTCCCGATATCTCTTAGTGACATCCTATGATTGAAAGAGATACCCCCACACTGTTGCCGGTAAAAAAGATTATTTTTAGTGGGATATAAAAAAGTTATGCAGAACTCTGAACAATTCTCAAGAGGCAGAAACCTTGTTAAGCGTATCGGACCGAAGCCAAGCGTTCCGTAATTATGTAATGTCGGATTCCTTTGGTTAGAAGGGGGTGCAAGAAATATTTGTGAGGGAAAAATTGAATTGGAAATCAACGACGGCTGAACAGACTGTATAATTAGTACATAAATAACCGAGGCGGAGCAGATCCGGACCGCACGTCGAGGCGGGACCCCGGGGATTCGGAGCATCCGTTGGGGGAGGAGGGTTGCACGGAAAAATTTAAGGGAAAACAAGTGGTCAAAAAGAACTGGAACAAGGGGCAATGAGTACAAAAACAAGCAAGCCGGACCGAACCCATCTCTGACCGAGCCTTGAAGCCTATCCGGGGAGATTGTGCAAAGAATAGTTGGAGGAAAAGTAAGGCTTGTAAAGCAAAGGTTTAACTGGAACGTACGTGCTCAAAAGAGGCGAACCTTTAAAACATGGAAGGAAGCCGGAAGGCCGCATCGGGAATCCGAATCGGAACCGAAGCCTAAGGGAGTAAATGGTTCAAGAAACGTATTATGGTTCATTATGAACGACGAGAAAGTTGGGGAGAACGTGAGTCGAGAGATAAGCTAGTTGCGGGAAGTAATGAAACAACAAGAGAAGTCAAAGCGTAGCACGCGAGCCGAAACCAAAAGCCGAAGCCGGAATCACGGAATTTTTCGACGAGCCGGAAGTGCTGGTGAGAAAGGTGGGATTTGAATACGTAGAGGGAAAAAGAGATGGGGGCAGAAGACATGGGGTCAGAGAATGGAAAGCCATGGAGATGTTAAGTTGTCAAACGAGATAGGGCCACAATGCGGATCGGTATCCGTGTGACCGGATCCCGGCGGAGTCCGGAGCGTTTGAGAATGTGCGATAAGATTGTGTGTCATGCTAAAAAAACATACATACAGAAACTAGATAGGGAACAGGTTGTTGTTTATAATATCTATCGAACAAGGTTAAAAGAGTGTCAGAATACCTAGCAAGCCGTTTGCCACACGATAGAATTATGAAGCCGGAAGACTCCGAAAGTCACGGAGCCCCATAACAGTACCACAACCAAAACCGAGTTAGTTGGTAAACCTGGATCATTAACAATTTTAGTTGGTTAGCAATAATGATTGTTGGGCGTGAGGAAAATAATATGACCCAAAATAACTCAATGTGCAAAATCAATCCAAGCCTTAGAAACGTTACCCTCCTCGAAGCACTAACTTCAAAAATATAAAATGAGTCCTATTACTTCGTGGAGAAATAAATATTTACACAGCAAAAATGTATATGGAAAAAAAGAATAGAAAATATATATTTCATATCATACAAGCATTAGAGATTAGATATGATCAATAAGAATTAACAAGATACAATAAAAAAAGTAATAAGATTAGTATGAATGAAAGCATATTGTCAACAAACTGATTGCACACAAATTATTTACATGAGTAAAAGATAAAGAGAGAGATGTTAATAATTAGCTCACGTAATAAGCGATGTGAGATGTATGTGTTTATATGTATTAAAGATGTATTTAATATATGAGTTGTAGTAATATTTCTTGGGCGAGAATAATGAGAAACAGTCGTTCAGTAAGAGAACGAATGGGTAATAAAATAAACCCTCAATTAACCAATATGCATTCCAACTCATGTAGGGGGAGGAGCATGACTTCAACACCGTGCGCACACATTACCAAACGGTGGAAAACAGTGAGTTCAACCGAATAAGCAGAAAAGGATAGATAAGCGAAGAGACCCGAGTTAACCAAGTGTAAACAAGAGTGGAGAAGTCGCGGGATGGTATAATGGGGGGGGGCAAAAACGAAATAAGAGGGAATGAACCCTGTCCCAAAAAAATGCATGCTGCGAACAGAGTTGGCTAACCAAGGCGTCGATGCAACGCGTAAAACGCGTTGTAACCACTTCGTGATGATGGAATGGAAAGAGCCAGAACGGGGGTATTATGAACACTACTCTGGTTCAGCCGGCATTGCTACTAGTTAGACTTCCATCATGGACAAAAAAAGGAGCTAACCACAACCAAAGTCAAACATCACCGTTGACAAGTTCCAATAAGTGGTGACGAAACTATATAAGTTTTGGAACCAACTCGGCAATAATAATACAAAAATTAAAAAAAGTCACGCCTCAGACGTCAAAGCCACGACAACTAAAACGTACATCTCGTTAGTAACTATCGACCAAAAGCGGTTTAACTACTCATTTATGGCCATCACCGCCAACAAAAGGAAGTGAACTTATATTATTTATCAAACCATGGTATGGCCTGAGATCGTCGCCTGCTCAATCACGGGCTATTGAAACTGTGTAAAACTATGGTGATATATTT
Source organism: Trachelipus rathkii (assembly GCA_015478945.1). NCBI lineage: Eukaryota > Metazoa > Arthropoda > Malacostraca > Isopoda > Trachelipodidae > Trachelipus > Trachelipus rathkii. The sequence continues at coordinate 4,158 of JABUQX010067664.1, forward strand.
CTCCAGACAAGAGTTTCGGTGAGACACACACTTAGCATTACAGTGATCATTCTGCGATTTTAGGTACACTTACAGACTTGACGCCAATCCTCAAAGCAAATACACTACGACTTCTAGGTACACAAAACTGGCGTATAAAAAGTACCAATGATATAATGATACGAATCAAATACATCAACACTGGTAGCAGCCAGACTTGCATAGTATCAGAATCAACAGGCGTCGCCTGAACAGGTTACTGAAACTCGACACTTTGATCCGATCCGCTCATTTTAGTATACTATATTTTTCACCTAAGAATAAAAAGGACACTTCGATCAGTGCTTAAATTGAAACTGCTCTCAAGTGAGCACTATGGCATGATAAAACTCACTATCATAGACAGAAATCGACAGTATTATGGAAAACACCTTTGAGCTACATTACTATGCCTGGTGGTAGCGCCTTGTGGACCAGGGATGACACCATAACTCCAAAAGTTACAAATGGAAACGCCTAAAAAACAATTCAATACTAATGTAAGCCCAAATTTTTGCATAAAAGTTGCTAAGACAATTATAAATGGGCAACTGTTCGCCCAGACCATCCATATCACAAACATAATACTAGCCTGATTTTTAGACGCAATAACGAGAACCTCGCTCTCACTCTCGCACTCCACCTAGCATTGCCCAGAAAAAATTGGAATGGTTGACTCACCCGCGAACAACGTGGCGTGCCTGATTAAGAATGCTTTCGAAACACGGAAAACTTCGAGTGCACGCTGTTTCAATCCTAGACCTTAACAGACTCATAGGCAGCTTTGGGTTAAGTTACTCGGCGTTGTCTTACAATGCATTTACTTCTTCATTATCGGGGCGTAGACAAAGAGCACAACAGAAGACAATCGCAAAAGATACGCACACGAAAGGTACACATCCCTTACATCCATTAAACTCATCCAGATATTGCAAAATGAACGCTAGCTTTACCAGACTCTAACCATCGACAAACACCTCCTTAAGCAAGGTGCCAGGGGAAAGCTGCTTACCACTATTCCTAGGTGCCGCCAGAAAAAGAAGGCAGATTTCACAGTTCTAACTGGCTCCCGGAGGACCACTGCCGTGGGAAACGCCGTGGTGCTTGTTTGGGATACCGCGGCCACTAATGAGTTCAATTTTTCTGTGTTTTAATTAAACAAGAGAGTTGGAACACCCCTGTTATGTCTCCCGATCCCATGCCCCCCCCCCTTTCGTTCTGTGTACAAGACACTCATAAGCACAAAGTAAACAAACCAACGGGAGCAGACTTCCGTGTTTTGTCAAAGTAATAATTTTTAAGAAAATTTAAAAATTTAACCGCCCAGAGCGGCGAAGCATCACAACAGTCGGCATCACTCATTAAAGCGCAAGAGCATCCCTCTACATCCATTAATTGTCCACATTTCAGAATTAACGTTTTCGTAAAGTAGGTGGACAGGATCTATGTTCTGATTTCAGAATTAACGTTTTCGTAAATTAAGTGGACAGGATCTATGTTCTGATTTCAGAATTAACGTTTTCGTAAAATAAGTGTATAGTAATTATATGTTTGATTTGTAAAAAATGTAGTGTTATGAATAAATGAGAGAGAGATGAAAGATATAATAATATTACGTTATAAAGATGAAAAAGTATAAATGTAAAATAGATATATGTATTAATAAATCATTACATAAATAAGAATGATAACGAATCTGATAAAAAAAGTAAAGAAAAGAGAGAAAAAATGGAAGAGAAAAATAAGATATAATTAAAAAGAAATAAGTATGTAAATTAAGACTGACTTTAAATATATAAAAATTTATGGAAGATTTCTATTTGCAATTATTTTTTTCATTTTAGTGTTTCTTTATAAGATGTCTATTTAAATCAATATAAATTATTTTCTGTATGTTTTTTATAACTCACGAATTCACTGAAATAAAATGTTTATTAAGTGCAATTGTTATAGGTTATAATATGTTTAATTCTCACTATCTACGATTCTTACTGAATATAATAACTAATCATAAGCAGAATATATTATATGTTGATATTCACTACTTTATGTGACAAACTTCGAATTAGGATCTCAAAACCTGCAGTTCAGTGTATAAAAAGTAAAAAAAAAGTCTCTAAGATGCAGCGGCCGTTAGCCACTCAGGTGTTCATTGATTTCATAAGGAGCACAAGTAACAAAAGCAGGAGAATAAAATATTACATAACGGGGTGGGGTGTGGCTCATTAAAAGGGTGTTCTTATGTGATAGACAACTACCTTCTGCAGTTTGTAAATTCTCTGATAAAAGCTGTTCTATTCGTGGGGATTGCTATAATATAGTGCTCCTCGCTGATTTATAGGGAAAGGGTTGCCTGCATGACGATGTGTTCACTGAACAAAATGTGACACGATGGCTATTGAATGTACCAATAAAAACGCCTAAGAAAAAATAACAAGGTGAAGAACATATCGAGTATTAATCTTTCACAATAGCACAATTTTGACATAGTAGATTTACCTTGTAGAGAAAAAAGCAGTAACTTACGGAATATGAAGAGGGAGGCCATGGTGGTGTCTGGAAAGTCCCCGATAAAAAGAAAAGTTGTACCTCCATCGCGCCTCCGTCAAAAAAAACCAAAATAGGTGGGGTGGGTGGCCCAAAAAAAAATAAGAGAAAATGATGTGGCAGCAAAAAAAACATTTAGCGTGCGAGGCATACAATGAGGGAGGATCAAATTCCCGCTGAATATTAAACAAAAGTGCTACATGTAGTTACAATTACAAATAAAGAAGAAAAAAACTGGATAAAATAAACACTGACATTAAGAGGTAGCACTACACATTCACTAAAAAAATAATATGACATAGTTGCTATGTAATTAGTAAAGATATATAAGATAGAATAATATATATATTTGAAATTAGTATATATAATAAATATAGAGATAAATTAATATGAATAGTATATATGTAGAAAAAGATTATAAAAATAAAAGAGATAAGAATTAAAGAGATAAATAAAAGATAAATATATATGGATAACTAAATATGAAGATAGAGATATAATGATAATATAGTAATAGATATACTATATATATATAGAGAATATATATAAGATAAATATAGAAAATATATAATTATTAGAGATGAAATATTAAAATATAATGAAGAGAAATGATATTAAGATAAGATAAATTATAAATAGCAGTAGTATATAAACAGAAAATAGATTAAGAAAAAGAAAATAGAAGTAAATAGAGATAGATAATTATATAAATAAAAGAGTAGAAGTGACATCACACATGTATAATTTCTAGTACTTTTAGCATTGCATTTACAGAAAAACCAAGGACATTATTGGAATTCAGCTATAAAGCTGAGTAACCAGAAGGGAAAAAAAGCGAAAAGTACAACACGACATGAAAACAAGAGCAGAGTTTTAAGCAGCTAAAACCTAGAGGCAAAGGCTGTGTAGAGGGAAAACTTAACGACAACCCTGGGAACCGCATAAGAGATCAGATCGGCGTCCGTTCGAGCCTCCCCTAAGGGTGAGATGCTGGTAATCTAGTCAAGACTAAAGTGAGCTACGGAAGATGTGCTCGTAGAAAGAACATAAAACTCACATTACATATACTTGATTAAGCAATGCGTATATATAAGTGTAGCCAAATGATGGAATGGTTATGATCTTATGAGGCCAGTACGGATACTGGGGTGATAGCGTGGGTACCAGCGGGTTTTTCATGTAATATCATTCATGAAGCCAAATATATAGGGTAATGTTCTTTCAATGGATAATTACTAGTATCCGTAGAGACGCTGACGAGCCAGTCACGCAAAAGTAAGGCACTTGAACAAATAAGGAAAGACTATAGATATATAAAGAGAAAAGGACGGAAAAAGAAAGTAGATATAGACAAAAGGTATAGAACGAAAAAAGATATGAGAGATAATATATAGAGAAACAAAATCACATGGTAACGTGGGCGCGTGAATGATGAACGAGTAAAAGGGAGAGTGACTGCACAGCCGTCAAAACAGTAGATACAAAAAAAAAACTATAGCCTAATAGGAGCGTGGGCACACAGTGCGTGGTAGAGAAATAATCGTCATCATGAACATTAACGATAACTTATAGTAGGAGAGGAACCGTCCATCTGAATTAGAGTACATGGATCACACAAGAGTGACGGCGTCCATAGATATACTATCAAAAATTAGAATTGAAATGTAGATCCCACGCCATATGCGCTCAGATAAATAACGAAACAGAGCAAGAAATGAGTAAATCATAAATGCATATTAAACACGAACTACACAGGCGATGCATGTGTGTTTTTTGGTAGTTAAAGGGAAAAGAAAATCGCCTCCGTAACTTGAACTGATCGCGACGGCTAGATAATGTCAAACAAAAGATTGCCACTATTAATTCATGCAATGTAAACATTTTATTTATATGAATAATAATTGGAAGTTTTTCAATTTGGATAAATTAAACATGAGCAGGAGTATTATTAATTTACTAATTAGAATAATCAGTAGAATTGATAGCTATATTTTGTATGACTATTAATTACCGATAAAGATATATTTTCTATATTAGATTGTAAAAATTATAATACAGATTTAATTTGAATATAAGAAAGATACATCACTTCTCGGATAGGAAAAGTATAGAAATGGTTAATCAAAAAATGGATATCCAATCGAAAATTAAGCTGAACCCGAAACGTTATCGACCGACTCCGAGATATGTGGGAACTATTAAATCTCCTAATGAGAAAAATAAAAAGTGTAGCCACATTGGTATGCGGTGTAGTACTAGAATGCAATTTATTGTAGAAGGGAATGTGTGATCAGGTGATGGATGATGATAAGGCCATACGACGGGACAAGGGTAGATATCGAATAAAGCCTCCCCCTCGAGCGTCCCCTCAGCGAGGCTCGAGAATAATAGACTCCAAAAAATCTGAGTGATGCTGGGCTAATATGGTAAGCTTTGGTGATTCCTGGAGGGATAAAAAAATAAGAAAAAATAAAACAGAGGTCAACCGTGTCGCTGCTATAATATACCTAGTAAATGAGCGAAAAATAAAAGCGAACGGACACGCTTACGTCATATACTAAGATGCGTTATAAAAGCCTCTAGTGTACAAAAGAACTTAGATATGTAAGATAGATAAGATTAAATATAATATATATATAAAGATATAAATATATGATAAATAATATATAAGTATTATAAATAGAGAACGATAATAATAATATTAGATATAATATAATGAAATAGATAGATAATGGAATAAGAGATATGAAATAATATAATATAGATAGAATAGAGGAGATATAATAGATTATAGATGAAAGATAGTAGAGTATAAGATGAAGATATATAATATATAAAATCTTAGAGTAATCTCTTTGTAAGATTGAAGATATGTTTAAGAAGAAGAGATAATATAATATAATATATAAATAATAATATATTTAAGACTATGTAGTGACAAGGTTTAGATATGGTCAAAAACATGTATGTAGTAGATACACGGTAATCATGTGAGTCAAAGTTTACGTAACGGTATTAGGTGAGCATTTTCGAGGCGGCTCATTTATGAAAAATACCGAGTGAGAAAGGGCCCCTCCTTTGGAATAGATATGCCCGGAGGGGTAACTGAATAAATATAAAAAAAAAAAAAAAAAAAAACAAAAAATAAAAAAAAAAAAAATAACTTGAATCAACGGTGAAAAATAACACAAAAAGATTCTCTATTGACACCAAAATTATTATAGTTACAACATAAAGAATGTGTTGACTTAGTGATGTGTAAACTACAATCAAGGGTCAGGTCATGGGGAAAAAACTGTGAGGTTGTCAAATTTGAGTAGGCGGCATAACGTTAGTATACATAAAGATAAACTGTGGACCACGTGGGAATGGTGAATCCGATATTGAAAAACCGCGATGAAAGGAGAGAGAAAAAAGGGAGAATAAATATGTAGAAGTTAAGTGTATAAATAAATGACTGAAAATGCGTAGGCCTACGCAGCGAATCTCTGCCAGTGAAAGCATTGATAAAGATAATCAGTGTAGTATCTATCGAGATTAGGAGCTATATGATTTATTCACACTCACTAATGTGTTGGAATTGAAACTGTACGTAAAGATAACGTTCATAATGGCTGAACTAAGAGGACGTTATATTTATTAAATAATGTAGTAAATCGCTCAGTATGATGAAAATCGTTCAATCAAAGATGGAACGACGGTGATAGAATTCGGTGGAGGTTAATTAAATATGTGAAATGTCATCATGAGCAACTCTGCTGGTTCCATGATGAAGTTACTTGCATTTGCAATAAGACTCCAGAACACAAAGTACATATTCAGATGATGACATTAGAGACTCAAAAGGGCAAGACTTGTAGCTGGACATTTAACAAGTTTTTTAGACGCATCTAACGAGCCTCCAAAATTTAAACTTCACAACTATGAAATTCCTTCGTAAATTGCAATTATTTCTTAAGAGATTGCTTCGGTCATGGAAATTTACGGGAAAAAATAATACGCACGTGACCCAAATCAACAAACAAAGTCAAAGGCTTTCATACATATATAAAGGTCATAAATCGCTACTACGTTTAGCAACTTAATGTGCAGAGATAATAAAATTTAAAGATTAGTTAAGACGATATTTGATCTAATTAGGAACCTTATCGCCAATTAATGAAATTTAGATGGTCTTATTGCAATATATGAGAAAAATAGATAGTAATGATAAAGACTAATAGTTAAGATTAATATTCCACATAAATAAATGAAAATAACGTAGTCTAAGAGTAGAAGAGAGAGAGAAGAGGTATGGAATTACATGTCCGCGCATGACCCTCAAGGTGCCTATGCCAGCTTCGAGATTTCTATGGACTTTATGTGATATAGACTATATATTAGAACAACGGGCCTATCTCACGTTTTATAACAACCAAATTTAGGTAATGAATCACGCCGGGAGCATTGCCCGCATTTCTGTACAGGACGATAAAAAAAGTAGCTTCGGGAAAAATCGTTCTAATTACTCACACATGCGAAACGTCCACGTACTCCACCTGGTAGTTTAATGTATATCAGTGCTCGCCCGTCCGGCTGATAGTGAGCCTTCGCGCGCTGTCCGAATTACAAAGCGAATTAATAATACCTTAAAAAGAATGGGTGTACCGATAACATGTGCCTCCGCCATCGTCAAGTGTGCAAAAAAAATATGGTGAACTGAAATGCTGAATAATGATTGTGAAACACACTCATCAATGATATATGTTATGTTTAGGGGTCTGTGTATCGGAAAACCACATCCTCAAATAACCATTGTAAATACTCTACTAAGTTTCGAGAAGCCGCACAGGCTATAAAACTGGATTATACATTTAGATGATATTATAGACTAAAAGTTTTATTCTAGATAATATAGTATTTTATAGATAGTATTAGATTAAGATATAATATATAAGATATAGATATAAGAATATTATATATAGAGAGAAGATATAATATATAATAAAGATAATATATATGAAGATATATAAAAGAGATAGATAGAGATAATAGAATATATTAATTATATTAGGAACCTTGTAAGGATATGTAATTTTTTATATTATTCGTAGAGTATAAAAATTAGTTAAAGAAGATAGAGTTAGAAGTTATATAATTACAAATAATCTGAAAATTAAAATAATAGAAATAAATAGATACAAGATATATTTAATATAAGAGTTATTAGTAATAAGGCCTATGTAAAAGGAGGGTAACACTATAAAGAATAGCAACACAGAAACAATAAAGGCTCACGAGTGAGCAGGATCGACAATCTAAACGTACATTTTTGCAATAGTGTATACCAATGTGGCCGAGAACATATGGTGTTGAGACAAGAAGACCATGGAGCAATATAGGTCAAAGAGTCAGGTTGTCGCTCGCAGACTGGTGGAGTTAAGGTAGGGGACGGACGTCCACACGCTCGCGTGCTCTGCGAAAGGAACGCTGAATTCTCACGAGAAAAAAAAGAGAAATAAAAAGGAAAGGTAAAAAAAAGTACATGAGTAGAAAGTTAACATATAAAAAAAGCAACGGTGTGAACGGCGCCATCTTCAAGGACAGTTAGCTAAACACGACACGCGGGAGAAGCGAGGTACGAACGAAGGAGACACATTGAAGATATAGCCATCCTGTATAAGGTTCCGAGTGGAAAGTAATATGTTGCGTTCTGGTGATTACATTATAAAATTATAGTCGATTGACATTAGTGTTAATATTTAGAGTAGTATTTTATTATAAATATTAGATTTATTTATTTTCGGTAATAAGAGAGACTACTATTAACAGAATCTCTAATTATACCATATACAGCATATGAATAGAGGAGAGACTATTAACTAGGGAGAGGTAGGAGTTATAGAGACAGAGTTATTAGATATAGAGTCCATAAATGAATTTAGAATGAGTAAATACAACCTGAAAAACCGATATATAGTTAGATCGAACGAGAGAATATATGCGAAGAGAGAGAAAATGATAAACATCGAAACAAGGAAATATATATAAATTGAGTGAGGATCTAACGTTAAAGAGATAGAATTGAGATAAGAGAAGAAGATATAAAGAGATATAAGAGTTATGAGAGCTATCCGTTGAGGGGTGAACCTCGGCAGGGGATGGTGAGGGTGGGTGAGAGAGGTCTTAGAATAGAATCTTTTTTTTCTCCCTTTCATGTGGTTCTCAAGTGAAGTGAGGATACAAACAGCGAATATATTATATGATACTGTTACGGGGACCTCCCATGTCGGAACTAGGTTAGAAAAAAAGAGAAGATGAGTTTACTATATATGGTGAAGACTCCTTCAAAAAGGGAAACCCGCCCTCACCTCTCAAAATGACCAGGAGGCGGGCTGACGGGCTGGACGGGGCTGGGAACTAACTTCCGTACGAGGGCTCCCTACACACACCACTCCTCTTTGGGGCGGAACTCCCACTCCGGGTGTTGGTGGTTAATCAATGGCCGGGCACTTACCTGACAACGCCTCTTTCGATATAGTTTTAAACGTTCCCCCCGGGTCCGCCTCCGCGCTTCGAGCCCCCGAATATTGTAAATTACTAAATTATGTGGTGTTAGGTGGAGTAGGAAGAAGGCATAGTTATAATGACAGGAACAGGGGGAATAGCGACAACGCTGAAATGCCAACAAGGTGAATAAGGGGCTGAAGAACGCTGCTCCACTATATAGTTTCATTCTAGAAAAATTGACACGAGCTGAAAGAATAGTAAAAGAGCATACGGTGAGAATCAGCCATTCCACCACGTTGGAACAGTCATTGGTATCACTATATAGACGACAATTAGTGGAAAAAAAACAAAAATAAAAAGCAAAAAAGGACGGTAAGAGCGGTAAAAACAAAGAGACCTTGACAATGGTATATTGGCAATAATAATAATAGAGATAGAGAATATATAGATAGATAAGATTAAGAATAGAAGATTAGAAAATAATATAAATAAAATATGAATAAAGATATATAGTAAGAGAATATATATAATATGATTATATATAATAAAAGATAAGAAATATATTAAGAAATAATATGATAATGATTATAATATATATGAATAGAGTAGATGAATAAGATACGGGATAGACGAGAGGAAATACGAAAGAATAAAGGCGCGGCTAAGAAGCGCGGGAAAACAACAGATGAGTACAACAAAAACGAATAACAAGAGGATAGCAATATTACGTGAAGAAATAGAGGGAAAAGAATGTGGGTGGGTTAGGGGTGTAATATTGCATAAAACTACTAGAAGGACAAGAAATACAAATAACATAGAGGAACAGCATAGTGAAAATTGAGTTGTAGAAAAATAAAGGGAGAAGAGTGGGTAAACTAAAAGAAATAGCCGTTATAGAACTCACCAAAATGCTATACTAAGCTCAGATAGGTCCTGCTGTTACCTAGACGAAAAGGTAATAGCCCCCGCTCTCACCTCGTGCGAAGCCCCCTTAAAAAAAATATAAAAAATTATTATAAATAATTGTAATTATTTTCCACAGGTCAAGTACCAAAAAAAAAAAAAAAACGTTTGAACATGAACATGACTGGCTTTCTTCTTGAGATGGCGATTTGAATATATTATAGATGGATTGAATATTTATTTCTCGATATTGACAAACGAGAATAATTTATTTAAATATGCTTGTAGAATGTGAACGCGATGTCGGGCATATGTGAATTTGCAGATCTTGCTCTCGAAACTCATTCTAGGTAATAGTAGGAATCTTGTCTGACTGCCGCGCTAGAGGAAAGCGCGGTGGTCGTATTGCGTAGTGGCATAATTGATTTCATGAATTTACCTAATTAGTCATAAAGTCTTAAAAGTTCTAATTATAGATAATTAGAGAAGAATAGGATTAACCTAGATGAAATAGATAAGAATAGGATACGTACTTCGTAAAGATAAAAGCCCTTTCATTTTAATAATATCACTGTTTTTTGTTTTGTTTTGTTTTTAAAAAAAAGATATATGAGTCTTGTTTTAAATGATGCACTTATTTATAGTAATACGAGTATTAATACTAAAGTTATAATATTTTAAGAACTTAATAATTCAAGAAGGGGGCTTGTAGGAAAATTTTGTTCAGTTCAGATCAGAAGGCAAGAATGTAGTGAGGAAGTCAATGTTGAAGCTTATAGGGAGGTTGAAAGTAATAGCAGAAGGAGATATAATAGATTAGTTTAATAGAAAAAAAGAGGATTTGAGGCTTACGAAAATTTATTTAAGATATATAAAACTGGGAAAATCCGGTTTTATCGAACGTTGAGATATGATAGCGTATCAGATATCAATATATAAATATATATATATATATATATATATATATATATATATATATATATATATATATATATATATATATATATATATATATATATATATATATATATATATATATACTGCTTCCATATCATTCTCAAAACATAGCATCAATTCCGAGATCGGAAGAACCTCAATCCCGAAATCGGAAATTGTTCAGTGAAAGTATTTGTATGGTTTATGACCAAGTGGTATATATTATTTAGGTGCAAGAATATTAAGGCCTGATAATCAAGCCTATTCTGAAGCTCAACGCCCAAGTCAGTGTTTGACACAGTGGGCGTGGGTTCGAATGCTAGTACGCGTCTTTCCAATGCGAGAAGCATGAGAAGAATGATTTATATATGTGAATAGATTGATCTATGTGTATGTGTTGGCTATGTAATGGTAGGGATGTTTGTGTGTATTGAGATTAGTGTAATGCTATATTCCGTAAACTGCAATACGTAAATATTACAGAAATTCTCCTACTGACGACAATTTTTTTTGTCCGTTCAGGTAGCCGAAAGAGGATCCAAACCCATATCTGAGATGAAATCCGCGTTCTGAAGGCGAGCCGAAAAAGCTCGCCTTAACCCACTGATATATATATATATATATATATATATATATATATATATATATATATATATATATATATATATATATATATATATATATATATATATATATATATATATATATATATATATATATATATATATATATATATATATATATATATCTTCTTCTTCTTCTTCACCTTCCTCTTTGCCCCAAGATTGGGGGTAAGGTGCTGTACAAGCATCGGAAAAGAAAAAGCAGTAGGAGAACATGACAAACGTCGCGAAAAGAAGCCCAGCCTTACCGCCTCTGTACCATTAATTAGTGAGAACTCGTCACAGACAGAAAATCCACCCTAGAGCTTCATGGGACCGCGACGGACCCTCACTATTGTAAATCGTCAATGTAAGGGTTCATCCCCTGGCCCAGGTGGGCCACAACCATGCCCCATACAAACCCGCCATTCTCTCCTATTATGCACCTTTATTCTCGCCTCTGCCAAACTCACATTTCTCTCCTTCAGACATTCGTTTCCTGACTCAATCCACTTTTTCTTCGGTCTCCCAGACGGTCGATTCCCAACACACTCACCACTATATAACTAACCAGCTATCATTCATCCTTTCCACCTGATGACCAAACCATCTCAACATACTTTCATTTATTCTCTCATTTACCCCTTTCTTCACACCACACAACTCTCTAATACGTTCATTCCTCTCTTTATCAATTCTTCTCACACCTAGCACACCCCTAAGATTGTCCATCTGAACACATTGAACTTTAGATCTATACTTCTTATTCCAGACCATAGTCTCACTACTATACAATAACACAGGTAACAACATACCCTCATGTAAGACCCTAGCACACTCAAGACTTAGTCCCTTTGCATTCACCAACGATTTAATTGCACCAGCCACCTTCCTGCCATTCACAACTTTCCTACTACACTCTGCATCGTCCGTTCCCTTCTCATCCAACATATACCCTAAATATTTAAACTCAGACACTTGTTCCAGCTGCTCACCATCTAACATAACTTCACACTGAGGAGTGTCCTCACTCCACAACCATAACCTTACTCTTATCCACGTTTACTTTCAAGCCCCTCCTTTTACACACCCTGCCAAATCTCTCACCAATCCTCTCAAACTCTCTTCAGATTCGCCACACAGAACCAAATCATCCGCATATAATAGGTAGGGCACCCTCCACTCATCTCCATTCTCCACCATTCTAACACCGTTTCCTGCCATCCCCACCTCGAATTCTTTCATAACCCCATCCATATACAAATTGAATAACCAAGGAGACATAACACAACCCTGTCTTACTCCGCTATTAATCCTAAACCAATCACCTTTGACACCATTTATTCTTACACACAGCTGCTATCATCCTCCACATACCTGATTCCATTCAGAAGCCTACCACCAACATTATATATCACTTACATCTGATACAAAGCTTCACTAGTAATTCCTAGCATCCATAGTTTCTCAGTCCTATAAAACCTAAATACAATTTATTCTTCTTTACTCCCTCATTTTCTCAATCATTTGTTTCAATGTAAAGATTTGATCCACACAACCTCTACCACTCCTAAACGCACCTTGTTCTTCACCAATCAGTCCTTCAGTCACTCGACGCACTCTTTCGACCAAAATACCAGCATATACCTTCCCTACAACACTCAATAAACTTATTCCCTATAATTTCTACAGTTCCCCTTTTCTCCCTTACCCTTATATAAGGGTACTATTACTGCTCTCCTCCAATCCCTTGGAACTATACCCTCCATAAACGCTTTATTACACAACTTCCAAATCCAATCAATCACCATCTCGCCTCCGTTCTTGATCATTTCACCAGTAATTTCATCTATACCTGCAGATTTACCATTCTTCAACTTTTCCACTCTAACCTCCTCTTTACTAATAACCTCATCCCCAAAATATTTATTCCTTCAATCCACACACATTCACTAACACCTCTTCGTACTGTTAATATTGTGCCAGATTTAAGTGTTCTTTCCACACTCCTCTCACACCTACTTCATCAGTTACAAAGCACCATCCTATTCATTATTCTAAGCAGATTCCATGTATTCTTAATCTTTCGCGCTTCCTTCCAGAAGAGCTTCCTATTCCTTGTAAGTCCCCATTCATCCTCCTTCCAAACTGTTCATTTACCTCTTGTTTTCTCCTACGTATACACCTTTTAGTATTTCTTTTTTCCTCCTTATATAATTCCAAGCATCTTTCTTTTGAGTCTTCATCATTTGCTTTTTGTACATTCAACCACGCTTCTTTTTTACCTTTAACCGCTTTCTCCTCTTCATTCCACCATTCACTGTTAACATTTCTTACTTCCTACTTTAGCTCATCCGCATACTACCTTTGCCACTAACACTTTTTTCCTTCATTTCCCTCCACATTTGTTCACTTCCAACTTCTTCATCAACCGATTTACTAGCGAGCGCTCTTACATACTTATCCTTATTATCTTGCTCACTTAACTTCTCACTCTTAATTTTACCTACTTCCTTTCGTATCACCTTCCTCTCCATCCAAGCCCCCACTAACTTAATTTTACATAGAACAACATAATGATCCGATAATCATCTTTGAACTCAAAATTATTTAACAACCCACTCACTGATTTATCTCTTTCTTCACAAACATAAAATCAATCATAATTTTCACTTCAATACCTACATTAACTCTAATATATTTATGGACACTCTTGTGTTTAAAGAAAGTATTACTTACACACATACCTCTCTCTTCACAGAAATCAATCACCTTCCTACCATTCTCATTTTCTCCCGCCACCCCAAAACCACCTGTTATACCATCCCTTTTTTGATCACCTATCCAACCATTCAGGTCCCCCAAAACTATCAATCTGAAGCTCCTACTCACCCCATCAGAACATCATTCAGATTATCCCCAAAAAATGTACTCTCTTCAACGTTTCCCTCAGATGGACCATACGTCACAACCACACATACCCTGACCTTTTCAAACTTAAATTTAACCATTAGAATTCTAGGACTCACACAATCAAAGTCTACCATAGCTTTATACCACAGGTCACTCATCAAAATTGCAACTCCTTCTCTTCCTCTATCTCTTCCACACCAGCACGCACACATTTCACATCACACCACTCAATTTCACCTTTTCCTTTCATCTTTGTTTCAGTCACAGCGAGCAAATCAAATTTGCCCTTTCTAAATACATCCATCACCTCTCTCCTCTCTCAACATTATTCCTCTGACATTCCATGTCCCAGACGATTCATACAGTTTCGCCGAAAGATTGAAGGCCGTTTACGGCGATCACGACCTTCTCCGAGGCCTGCATTAGCATTCCTGGCAAAAAATAGATGGTAGTAGGCAGCCAACCCAACTATCACCGTCCCTTAGTCGGCTCTACGACACGTAGGACATACGATGTGGGCAATTCTTTCTCCCCACACACAGGGATAGCAGGTAGTAAGGATGTCAGTGATAAAGGGTGGATTGAAAGAATGGAAAATTTATGAAAAATGAGGGGAAAGAAAGAAGGTTGAAAGAAAGTGCATGTGGTAAATGCTAATGCACGAATGCATAACAAATGCACATACACGTGCTGGGGGTCGGAGGGTTCACACAAAAGACCCATCTGCATTGGTTCTCACAGCTATGCCATGCCCAAGTTACAAGAACATAACACTACTAGAGAATCATAAATATATATATATATATATATATATATATATATATATATATATATATATATATATATATATATATATATATATATAATATATATATTTTTTTTATATATTTATATATATTTTTCTATATATATATATAATATATATATATATATATATATATATTACCTTCAAGAGTTCTTTTGCAAAGTTCGCCGGTGAAATGAGGTTCCAATTGCTTCTCTTGGTCACCAGAAGGCATGCCGAATTATACCTTATTATCCTCGCACATTTTATCAGAGGCATCCACAGGGTACTTTTTTGCTTGTGTCTTCATAAATTTACAGCAGACATAGCAAAAAAAGTCTGCCTGATATTTGCAACCTCTTGATACCATCTGTGCTGAATGCACCTATCAAAGACAACGTATCTCCATTGAACAGCTACTAGAAGACTGATGAACTAATCAACTAACTATATTGATACTTGAACTTACGGCCTCTTGTATTTATTTCGTCTTCTAAGTTGGGAGAGCGTTCAAGAAATTTAAATGTCGTGAATTTAAAAAATATTTAATTTTTCTGAAAAACAAATAGATTAGTTTGAAAACATCGATGTCAAGGTAGCAAAAACAAAGTTTGAAGGGAATAATATTATTTTTCTTCACTTTCTACACTG
>JABUQX010067664.1:25000-27500 GCA_015478945.1 Trachelipus rathkii
CATGAAAAATTTGCGTTTTTACACACCCTAAAGCAATAAATCAGTAAATCAGTAAATCAAACCATCCACCCTACCCTCCAAACCAAAACGTGATCTATTGATCTATTGATCTATTGATCTATTGATCTATTGATCTATTGATCTATTGATCTATTGATATATTGATCTATTGATTCAAGTCATATTTTTTATTAAAATTGTTATGTTTTACATACCCTAAAGCAGTAAATCAGTAAATCAGTTAATCAAACTGCCCTCCAGTCTCTCTCCTAGCCATTCGTGGTCTATTGATCTATTGAATCTTATTGATCTATTGATCTATTGATTCAAAGTCATATTTTTTTATTAAATTGTTATGTTTTATATACCCTAAAACAGTAAATCAGTAAATCAGTAAATCAATCCATCCACACTCCTACCCATTCGTAATCTATTGATCTATTGATCTATTGATCTATTGATCTATTGATTTATTGATTCAAGTCATATTATAAGTTATCTTCTTGTATAAGCATAACATAAAAATATATTCTTTGCTGTAGTTGTTGTTGTTGAAATGTCGCGTTCTTTGCTGCATTTGTTATTGTTGTTGATGTTGTTGTTGTTGAAATGTTGCGTTTGTCGTTGTTTATATTTTTGTATTTGTTGTTAAATGTTTAATATATCAAACGTTCAAGTTAAATGAAAATATACAACACTTTTTCAAACCTATGTGTTTCGTACTAACTTTTTTTTTTTGCAACACAAACCTCAGTCATTGTTTATAACACAGCAAACTACTTTTTTTTTCTATATACTTATTATACTACTAAAATATATATTATTTGTATTCAGATGTTGGTTGTAATTTGGTAATTGTTTGAGATTACATTAACATTGGTAGGAGTATTTATGCGCCTTGAACATTCTGCATGAGGTAATAGATATATGAAAACTCTAAAAAATTTTTTTATTAGTATCATCCCAACACCAAACCTTGTTTTGATTGCACACCCTTTGGTTTATGAAGCTGTATGTGTCAAGTTATTAGGACTAAGAAACAAAACTCTATGGTTGAGTATATAATTCTTTGCTATTATACGTTTAGAACATATCTAAACCTGAACTGTTAATGTAAAATTAACATTTAAATATTTTAGCAGGCATAATTTAGTTTTAGACAAGAAGGTATATGCTATAGGATTCTTGTAGAAGTTTTTCATACACTATACATCCGAGCCAGAGTTGTTGTGTTAAAAATCAAAACATAGAAGTAGATGAATATCAATCTTGAACTTATTACGTTTCAAATGCTCATATTCTTCCTTTAACGATGACCAAGTTTGATAATTAATTACATTTATACAACAAATACAAAAATATTTAATTATATATAATCATTAAACATGTTACAATTAATACAGATTTATCACTTAATTCCATATATTTATTCTAATCTATATAATTACAACAATCATTACATACTAACAAAATAGTACTAATGCATTGATCTAAAAGTAAACGCTTAAATTACATATTATTTATTTATATACATTATTCAATCTATTAATTATTATATCTTACACCACGACTAAGAAATCTCAGCAACTACCTAAAATCGCTGTGTCGGATCCCTTGAGTCCTACTGAGGGTCTATACAAACCTAAAGAAGAACATACTTTAGGTTATGATGTAATAGACATTGATCGAATAAACTCTCTCAATCAGATCAAGATAGCATCCCTAAACATTAGACACAAATCAATAGATGCTACAGTCTCACGAAGTGGTACGACCAATCGAGAGATAAGGTAGTATTTGCTATGCGCCATGTAGTCACGGTTACAGCCCAATTTGTACCTAGATTCGATAGACTAGTAGACTTTCATTCTCGATCTGAATTATTCTTTATTGTGAGCTTACATTAGAAAGAAGTAACGAACTGTAATCAATACATTTTACTTTGTTCTCACCATAAAAAAAGATTGTTTTTGACTTGAATATCAATTGAAGTAAAAGAGATTAAACATGAGAGAATCTAATATATTTACGATCTAGTTTCCAAAATTCAGATTCTAATTGACGTAGACCACGAATGCTAAAGGAGAGAAGGAACACTGGAAGATGTGTATTACTTAGTTTGTAGTACTCTATACGATATACATGTTTTTTATCCTGAGATTTAAACAGGTTATAGTGGTTGATAATTTTAATTATTAACTATATTTATTTAATTATAATGAAATTGAATATTTAATTAATAATTAAATATATAAGTTTAGTGAATATAATTATTATTTATAGTTAATTTCAAAATTATATCAAATATGATCAATATGGATCAATAGATTTTAATATAGATATATCTAATAGAATCCAATAGGATCTAAATTAGATCAATATTATTATAGATCACTTGATTTTTTATTTTATTTGAGGAGTTATTAGTTGAGTATATGGAGTTATTTATTATTATGTGGTTTATGTGATTATTATATTTGAGGATATTTGATATTTTATA
>JABUQX010067664.1:32500-34988 GCA_015478945.1 Trachelipus rathkii
TATATAATATATATATATATACCTATATATATATAATATATAATATTATATATATATATAATATATATATATATATATATATATATATATATATATATATATATAATATAAATATATATATATTATATATATATATATATATATATAATATATATATATCATATTTATAAATATTAAATATATGCCTCTAAAAAAAAAATAAATCAATTCAAAGTAAATGCCTTCCAAATATATTTATATAAATCTTTGCCCAAATAAATATATATATAAAAATATATATTATATATATATTGATGTTCAATGATATATACAAATAAGCAAAATATACTAACAAAAATATATAGACAGATTGACTTTACAAAAGATATAAAATATTTACTTGTAAATTAAATGTTTGTAGAAATTACTTAAAACATCGATTTGTCAGTGTGACCAAATGAATGCAAAACCAGCTGATCAAATAACAGCTGATGCCTTAAAGCAAAGAGTTGCCAACTAGTAATATAACAAATCTTAATTTTGAATAAATAAAAATGTGACTTTGGCAATTTTTCGTATATAAAACAATAAAATTTTAAATCGATAAACATTTTATATTTGTTAACACAAAATAATCTTTACTGCACTTTGATAAATACACTTCAATGATAAATACCCTTACCTGCTAGTGATATATGGCAACACCGCAGACACAATGCATTTGCAATTCGCATTCACAGACGATGCTTTTAAAATAGCAATGCGAAATTACAAATAAACACAATTATATTTAAAACACAGATTAAATCACCATTAGCTTTACAAGAAAATAAGCCACGATATTTCCACATTGAAAATTAAAACACCATTTTTCATTTAGAAACATTACCACAATTACTTTACAAAAATATAAAATAAGACACTCCACTATACAAGAATATGCACACTAAAAATAATAAAAATTGATCAGACAAGGCGACAAGCGCATACCAACTGTAAGCACTTTGATTAACAACGAATGAAAGCAAAAAGATATCAAATATTCATAATTTTACTATTTATACAAATCTTCGTCAATCAGTTTACGCTTAACCATCCAATCACAATTCCTAAAATAATTAATAAAATGATGTATCCACTTATTAGTTATTTTAGAAAAACAAATGTATATTAAACATTTAGCAAGACCGAAAATTGGTATTTCTGTACAATTGAACTTCGTTCACAAGAAATCACAATTTTCTTCTAAAATCGAAACATAAAAAGCCAAATGCATTTATACATTGTGAGCTTCACATTATATAAAATCATTAAATATTATTCATACACATTTATATATATATACAAAACAATTACATAATAATAAATGCGTAGTATCCTTTTAACAGTTTAAAATATAAATAATAATAATAATAATAATAATAATAATAATAATAATAATAATAATAATAATAATAATAATAATAATAATAGTATTATTATTATTATCACAGTTTTGTGAATGACATCCAATCAAAACTTAGCTTTTCAAAAGTAAGTCTCGAGAAACCAGTTTTCATTGGCTGTCATTTACTCATGAATTACAACCATATTTACAAAATTTTCGACGAGCCGCTACAATCATACAACGTAAATATAGACAAATGAAAGATATATTGCAATGGCAATGTTGGCCATTACTTTACAATACATAAATGAAGCAATGTTATATATTACGTGTATAATTGCATTACATCTTTGGCCCACCCTTTTGAAGCAAATTGGTACATTTTGCTTTATGTACACGTGATTAAAACATTGGTCTCATTCACTCAGTGCTCCTTCTTCTGTAGAGACTTCTGATAATGGACCAGATGTGTTGTCGGCATATGATCTGCTTAGGTAGTCTGCTATAACATTGTCTTTCCCACTTATGTGGTTTAAGATAAATCTGAATCTTTGTAGATATAGAGACCACCTCATTATTATTATTCTCATACCTCTTCCTATTCATAGCCGTCAGCGGTCTATGGTCAGATTGGAGGATAAACTCCTTCCCATAGAGGTATGGCTCGAATTTTCTAATGCCCATTATGATCGCTAACGCTTCTTTTTCCAAAGTTGAGTACCTCTGTTGTGTCACAGACAACTTTTTACTCCCGTAAGCGATCGGGTGGAGAATTCCTCCATCTTCTTGTAAAAGGACGTATCCTAATGAAGTGCCAGATGCATCCACTTGTAGTGTGAACGTCTTCTCCAACTCTGGCATCTTCAATATGGGCTTCGAGCTCAAAGCTTCTTTCAATGTCTCAAATGCCTGTTGGTGTTTGGGTTCCCACCTGACCTTCGTTGGCTCTCCTTTCTTTGTCAAGTCGGTCGGTCAATGGCGCTGCAATCTGTGCATAATTTTTCACAAAGTCCTGGTAATAACCAGTGAGCCCTAAGAAAGACCTTACTTGTTTCTTGTTCTTAGGCGGCTCTGTTTTCTTAATTTTTACCACATTATCCTCATGCAACCCCTTAGTGCCAT
>JABUQX010067665.1:2500-30580 GCA_015478945.1 Trachelipus rathkii
TTCAAAAAAATCCTAAAACTACATTCTTAATTTTCTATTTTCAAAATATTTTTCTTACATTTTATAAACTTTTATTTTAGAAATTTATTTAGTCTTCATACCTTCACGTTTGAAAAAGGATCCAGTTGGATCGAAAGCTCACGTTTATTACTAATTTTTGAAGACCTTGTAGGAAAATAATTTTCTGCATTTTTAATTCTTAAGGTCTTCTTTATATATATATATATATATATATATATATATAGCAGCGTTATATATATATATATATATATATATATATATATATATATATGTTATATATATATATATATATATATATATATATATATAGATATAGGGTGGGAGAACTTCATTTTTTAAACCATTGATTTAAACCATGGTTTAACATAAAAAAACCAATGGTTTAAACCATAAAAAAACCATGCATAAAATATTTAAAAAATTTATATTTATTAATGATTTTCTTTAGCATGTTGATATGGTTTTCTCAATATTTCAATCGAAGAGTAGCTGAAAGGCAATAAAAAATTTTCTGTCGAATTTTATATTATTGTGAGAATAATATTTATATATATATATATATATATATATATATATATATATATATATATATATATATATATATATATATATATATATATATATATATATATATATATATATATATATATATATATATATATATATATATATTTATATATATATATATATAAATATATATTTGTAAATTTAATATTTTTAAAATATATTTCTTGCTTCGAGCTTCTTGGGAATTCATTTTCTACTCATTGATGCCACATTTCAAAAGTTTATAATAAAACTCATATGTGGAGTGTGAGGATTTGTGAGAAATGTGGCATCGTAGCGCAGTGGATTTTCTGTGTCATTATCATCTGTCATCCTTTAAAGAGAGTTCAAATATAAAGTGACATTGTCGTCATATCGCAATTGGTCATTAATTATATTTTTGGGTGCATTGCAAATATAATAATTTTCTTTTTTGGTAAAATAATAAAGTAAAACCTTTTTTTCAGATAGAGTTTATTATTTTTTACTTTATGAGTTTATGTAAAACTAAAAAAATAATAATAATTTTATACCAGTTTACAGTTATCAAGAAAAATTGAAATTTAAGAATCTAAAGAAATTTATTAAGGAATTTTAAAATATGTGTTAGCACATGTGTATAACAGTTTCCAGTAGTGATTTTTGCCTTTAAATTCAATTAAAACCATTAAAAACTACATTAAAACCATCAAATTTCATTGAGGGGCAAAAAATTAAAACATTGGTTTATTTGTTTTTTTTAAAAAAAAATGATTTTTTTTTAAAACATGTTTTTTTCCAACCATATATATATATATATATATATATATCTTGCATTTAGGAGTTACATAGTGAAGTCTCTGTTATATATGTTCCTATAGAAATAAATATACATATACTGCTGGTTATTATTTTTTTTATATATATATATAAATATTTTTTTTACACATATATATATATATATATATATATATATATATATATATATATATATATATAATATATATTATGTTGTTGTTGTATATATAAATATATATATATATATATATATATAGTTGTTGGTTATTATATATATATACATACAAAAATTAAATTTCCTTGTATATATAATATTATTATTTTTATTATTAAAGCTACTACTATATGCAGTTAAACATTATTAGAGGCTGCTGTTCTTGAGAAAGATCATTGCTGATTTGTACTACAGCGTCAGCTTGTAATCTCTGATGCCACACGATCACCAGGGAATCTCGTCTTATATTATTTCAAGACTAACGTTAAATTATTGAATATATGGCAAAGTTGTGGGATTGACACAGCCCACTGACTGCTGTGTTCTGAAATGATTTCAGAACACAGCACTGATAAGGTTGTGTCAATCCACAACGAAAGCTTTTGCCATATGTGTTCAATAAGTTTTAACGTTAGTCTTAATTAATATAAGTTTTTAATTCCTAATTGATCATGTGTAATAAAATCATCAAGTTACCTAAAAGTTTAAATTTCCGTAATATGATACAGCAACAGTAATTGCAAAAATATCAATAATCTAATTAACTTTCTCAAGGGTGAAAAACAATAATATATATATATATATATATATATATATAGTTATATATATTATATAGGCAAGCAGCGAGCGCGAGCATATATAGTTATATATATATTAGGTTATATAGTTGAGCATGAGCAGCAAAGGAAGAAGAAGAGCGCTGGTTGCTGGCAGCGGCTATGCTGTTGTTGTTAGCGGTTAGTATATACATATTATAGCAGAGCAGGCGTATGCGCGAAGCATATGAAGGCTGGGAGCAGTGGCTGCTGGTTACAGCTAGCGCAGCGCTATGAAGGTGCTGCTGCTGGCTACATAGCTGGTTGCTGGTTGCGCATATGGAAGTATAGCGTTGCTGCTATATAGCAGCAGAGCATACAGCGATGTTGCTGCTGGCTGGTTGCTACATATGTATATGCTATATATAACCCCTCCTTGGAATGGGGCCTCCGCCCGTGAGTGGCGAGATCGGGGTCGGGTTATGGTAGCGATATATATATATAGCGAAAGATATATATGGAGCAAGATATATATATATATATATATATATATATATATATATATATATATATATATATATATATTATATATATTTATATATATATATATATATATATATATATATATATATATATATATATATATATATATATATATATATATATATATATATATATATATATTTTAAATAGTTGAAATTTATAGCATGAAGGTTCAATAATAATAATAATAATAGTGTATTATCTAATTAATTAATTTTTTTCTTTTTTGTGTTTCTTATTTTATTATTATTATTAAGAGAAATGCATTTTACACCAGTACTTTTACTGTATAAATTAATAACTGTAATTTATTCGATTTACTTTTATAGTTTCTGTTAATGAGTAAAGATTGATCTACCTTATTCTTTATTATCTTTGTTATCTTAAACAAATCTTATCCATACAGATAAGAATTGAGATAAAAATATAAAATTGATATGCAATAAATGTTAGTTTTAAATTCTTTATTTTTTGATTAAAAAAAAAAATTAAACATTTTTTATTTTTATATTTTGGGTATTATCGTAACTTCGTAATTTTTCAGAGGGAGGGATGGGGGGAATAGGGGGAGGTCAGGTCACCTTTTTACAAAGAATATTAGTAAGTCTATTATGAATTTTATTTACTAATATTTCTGGAAGGGTGGGCCAATTGGCAACCTGGGGACCAGATGGTAAACTGAGGGCCAGTTGGAAACGTAGGGTGCTACTTGTCAACTTGGCACCCGTTTGGTTACTCCCCCTAGGGAGTTTGGGTAATTAGTTTTGGGATGATTAAAGGTGCAAATATTTTATAAATAAATTTTTGATGTTTAATATTATGAAATTAGTTAAAATTTAACATTTTTAAATTAGTTAGATATTTAAATTTAGTAAGCAATTTTAAAATATTAATTAAACTTCCTCTTTTTATTTGTGAAACCTGTCTTGGGTTTATAAAAACAAAATAATGATTATATATATATATATATATATATATATATATATATATATATATATATATATATATATATATATATATATATATTTATTATATATATATATATAACTGTGTATGTAGTATTCTTCTTCTTCTTCTTCACACCTTCCTCTTTGCCCCAAGATTGGGGGTAAGGTGCTGTACAAGCATCGGAAAAGAAAGGCAGTAGGAGAACATGACAAACGTCGAAAAGAAAGCCCAGCCTTACCGCCCCCTCTGTACCATTAATTAGTGAGAGCTCGTCACAGACAGAAAATCCACCCTAGAGCATCATGGGACCGCGACGGGCCCTCACTATGGTAAATCGAGGGTTCATCCCCTGGCCCAGGTGGGCCACAACCATGCCCCCATACAAAACCCCGCCATTCTCTCCTATCATGCACCTTTATTCTCGCCTCTGCCAAACTCACATTTCTCTCCTTCAGACATTCGTTCACCGACTCAATCCACTTTCTCTTCGGTCTCCCAGCCGGTCGGTTCCCAACACACTCACCACTATACATCCGCTTAACCAAACGACTATCATTCATCCTTTCCACATGACCAAACCATCTCAACATACTTTCATTTATTCTCTCATTTACCCCTTTCTTCACACCACACAACTCTCTAATAAGTTCATTCCTCATTTTATTAATTCTTTTCACACCTAGCATGCTCCTAAGATTGTCCATCTGAACACATTGAACTTTAGATCTATACTTCTTATTCCAGACCATAGTCTCACTACCATACAATAACACAGGTAACAACATACCATCATGTAAGACCCTAGCGCACTCAAGACTTAGTCCCTTAACATTCACCAACGATTTAATTGCACCAGCAACCTCCTGCCATTCACAACTTTCCTACTACACTCTGCATCATCCGTTCCCTTCTCATCCAACACATACCCTAAATATTTAAACTCAGACACTTGCTCCAGCTGCTCACCATCTAACATAACTTCACACTGAGGACTGTCCTCACTCACAATTATAACCTTACTCTTATCTACGTTTACTTTCAAACCCCTCCTTTTACATACCCTGCCAAATCTCTACCAATCCTCTCAAACTCTTCAGATCCACACAATACCAAATCATCCGCATATAATAGGTAGGGCACCCTCCACTCATCTCCATCATTCTAACACCATTTCCTGCCATCCCCACCTCGAATTCTTTCATAACCCCATCCATATACAAATTGAATAACCAAGGAGACATAACACAACCCTGTCTCACTCCGCTATTAATCCTAAACCAATCACCATTGACACCATTTATTCTTACACACGCTTCACTATCGTCATACATACTTTTGATTCCATTCAGAAGCCTACCACCAACACCATATATCACTAATACCTGCCATAAAGCTTCCCTATTAACTCTATCATACGCCTGTTGCAAATCCATAAAACCTAAATATAATTTATTCTTCTTCTCCCTCATTTTCTCAATCATTTGTTTTAATGTAAAGATTTGATCCACACATCCTCTCTACCACTTCTAAACGCACCTTGTTCTTCACCAATCAGTCCTTCAGTCACTCGACGCACTCTTTCGACCAAAATGCCAGCATATACCTTCCCTACAACACTCAATAAACTTATTCCCCTATAATTTCTACAGTTATATTTATATTTATATTATATAATGGTACTATTACCGCTCTCCTCCAATCCATTGGAACTATACCCTCCATAAACGCTTTATTACACAACTTCAACATCCAATCATCTCGCCTCTCCTCTTGATCATTTCACTAGTAATCTCATTTATACCTGCAGATTTACCATTCTTCAACTTTCTCACTCTACCCATTACCTCCTCCTTACTAATAACCTCATCCCCAAAATACCTATTCCTTCTTGCACCATCAAACCCACACACATTCACTAACACCTCATCATTACTGTTAATATTGCGCAGATTTTCGAAGTGTTCTTTCCACACTCCCCTCACATCCATTTCATCAGTTACAAAAGCACCATCCCTATTCATTATTCTAAGCAGATTCCCCTTATTCTCATTCTTAACCTTTCGCGCTTCCTTCCAGAAGAGCTCTATTCCCCTTGTAAATCCCTCATTCATCCTCCTTCCAAACTGTTCATTTACCCTTGTTTTCTCCTACGTATGCACCTTTTAGTATTTCTTTTTTCCTCCTTATATAATTCCAAGCATCTTTCTTTGAAACTTCATCATTTGCTTTTTAGTACATTTCAACCACGCTTCTTTTTACCTTTAACCGTTTTCATCACCTCTTCATTCCACCATTCACTGTTAACATTCTTACTTCCTACTTAGCACATCCACACACTTCCTTTGCACTACTAACAATTGCTTCCTTCATTTGCCCCCAGATTTGTTCAGTATCAACCTTGTTCACATTCAACCGATTTACTAGCGAGCGCTCTTACATACTTATCCTTATTGTCTTTCTCACTTAACTTCTCACTCTTAATTTTACCTACTTCCTTTCGTATCACCTTCCTCTCCATCCAAGCCCCCACTTACTTAATTTTACATAGAACAACATAATGATCCGATAATCCCATTCCTAAACCCCTCACTGATTTAACATCCAACACATACTTCAACATCTCCTTCTTCACCAACACATAATCAATCATACTTTTCACTTCGATACCATCTCTACCTACACCCACTCTATACTTAGGATACTCTTGTGTTTAAAGAGTATTACTTACACACATACCTCTCTCTTCACAGAAATCAATCACCTTCCTACCATTCTCATTTTCTCTCCCGCCACCCACCACAAAACCACCTGTTATACCATCCTTGATCACCTATCCAACCATTCAGTCCCCCAACACTATCAATCTGAAGCTCCTTACTCACCCCATCCAGAACATCATTCAGATAATCCCAAAAATACTCTCCTCAACGTTTCCCTCAGATGGACCATACGTCACAACCACACATACCTTGACCCTTTTCAAACTTAAATTTAACCATTAGAATTCTAGGACTACACACACAAAGTCTACCATAGCTTTGTACCACAGGTCATTCATCAAAATTGCAACTCCTCTCTCCCTCTCTCATTCTCTTCCACACCAGCACGCACACATTTCACACCACACCACTCAATTTCACCTTTTCCTTTCATCTTTGTTTCAGTCACAGCGAGCAAATCAAATTTGCCCTTTCTAAATACATCCATCACCTCTCTCCTCTTCTCCTCAACATTTATTCCTCTGACATTCCATGTACCCATACGATTCATACAATTTCGCCGAAAATTAGAAGGTCGTTTACGGCGATCACGACCATCTCCGAGGCATGCATCAGTATTCCTAGCAAGAGATAGGTGGTAGTGGGCAGCCAACCCAACTACCACCGCCCCTTAGTCGACTTCTACGACACGCAGGACATACGGTGTGGGCAATTCTTTCTCCCCCGCACACAAGGATATGAGTAGTAGGGATGTCTGTAAGGTGTTATCTAGAAGTGGGGTGTGTATTTTAATCATGTGTATATGATATGTGGATAAATGGTGGTTAGTAATATGTTGCCTGGAGGATGAGTGTAAAGAATATGAACGCAAAAGAGAAAAGTGCACCATTAAAAAATGGGAGGTAATTTCAACACTTCGAGTATGCGTGTACTCTCCCTCTATAAAACAAACGATTCCAAAATTATTCAGCTTATAAAATGTTAATTTTAAATAATAATAAAAAATATAATTCCACACACCTACAATCCTTATATTCATATATATAGTATATATATATATATATATATACATATAAATAATATATATATATATATATATATATATATATATATATATATATATATATATATATATATATAT
Source organism: Trachelipus rathkii (assembly GCA_015478945.1). Classification (NCBI taxonomy): domain Eukaryota; kingdom Metazoa; phylum Arthropoda; class Malacostraca; order Isopoda; family Trachelipodidae; genus Trachelipus; species Trachelipus rathkii. Next base: position 9,947 of record JABUQX010067665.1, read on the forward strand.
ATATATATATATATATGTAAGAGGGAGAGTCATAAAATACTGGAACATTCTAATTAGTCTCCATATCTTACCATGTAACAAGTGGGTGTTGCGAGAAATGTGTGCACAGATATGTAAGGACGAATATCAGCAGCGTATGACAGTGCTGAGCATATATTCGTGTTTATAATTCAGTTTTCTTTGAGGCACTGTCGTTGTGTATTGCCGGAAAGGGTCTTAATCAAGAATGGCTCACTTTGAGCAAAGAACAAGCATTAAATTCTGTGTCAAATTACGGAAAACGTTTTCAGAAACATTCAATTTGATAAAGGAGGCGTATGGTAATGAATCATTATCGCTAACACGAAGTTACGAGTGGTATACGTGCTTTAAAGAAGAGAGGGATTCTCTGGAAGATGACGAACATGTCGGCAGACCATCAACAGCGCCTAATGATGACACCATTGTTAGAGTACGGGTGATAATCCAAACTGACCGGAGGCAAACTATCGATGAAATTGGGAATATTGTCAGACTTTCTCATGGCAGATGTCTCGCGATCCTGGCACAAGACTTGAACATGCACCGAATGTGTACACACCATTTCCCAAGATTCCTTACCAAGGAGCAGTGTGAAGAGCGGACCTACATAAGCAGAGAGCTCATTGTTATGGTAGATGCGGATCGAGAATTGTTGAATAGAGTAAAATTTGCGATGACACGTGGTGTTACCTGTACAACCCTCAAACGAAGCATCAGAAGACTGAGTGGTATTCTCCAAGTTCATCACGAAAACAAAAGGTTTCTAGCAGATCGCTCAAAGTGGAAAGTCGTGTTATAGGTCTTTCTTCGCAATATCAAAAAAAATTAGATAAAATTTTTTTAGACCTCTTCCCGCCGAATAAGGTATCCTACCCTTAAAGGTCTCGTGCACTTTCAGTTGATACCTCAGGGTCATGCAGTTTTCAAGCATATGCACATTGATATTCTCCATCGTCTTCGTGACACAATCCGATGCAAAACGTCTTGAGCTTTGGGAAGTAAAAAATGGGGTATTGATCTATGACAATGCCCCGGCATATCGTTCATTTCTGGTCGCTGAATATCTGACGAACAGCCACGTACCTGTGCTTTCTCAATCTCCTTACTCTCAAGATTTGGCTCCAACTGATTTTTATCTTTTGTCTCACATGAAGAATCTGTTATAAGGGGCGATGATTTCGGTCAGCAGAAGATATTCAAAGTGCTACGACGCGTGCGTTGTAAGAAACAACAAAATTTACTCCATATTTAGAAGTCGGTACAGGAAATATGAGGAGCCCATGATTTGTTTTGGTTATTTATTTTACATCCAAAATACAGTTCATTCAACTTTTTTTTGATCATTGGATTTGTTCGCCTTTCCTGAGACGTCAACGTGACTTTACCAAGGACTCAGCAAAATGATTGAGTCTGGATGATTGATACAACTGCGAGGCATTTTTAGTAATGTATTGCAACATTGAATATATGAATACACGCACTTTTATTGCAAAGCACTAAATGAATAAACACACTCAGCCTATACTAAGAGAGTATTGAAATAAAAAGGGATACGATAGCTTGATGCAACACCGAATCATTCTCATATAAAAATTGAACCATTCTTACGTAAAATCCTCCTGCTATTTCACCACATTCAGTGCATACTTTCTCACTTGAACTGCGTTTCAAAAGATTATTTCCATATATATGCATATATACATACAAATATATTATATAACTTATATACTAATAATATATATATATAATAATATCTATTATATATATAATATATATAATAATAATATATATAATATATATATATAATAATATAATATAATAATATATATATATAATAATAAAATATAATATATATATATATATTATATACATATATATATATGTAATATATTATATTATATAGCATATATATAATTATATATATATATTAATATATATATATATATATATATAATATATTATATATATTATATATATATAATAATATATAATATATAATATATGACTACAAAAAAAAAAAATTAACAAACAGGTAGCCTTTCGAGAAAGCACTTGTTCCTCCTCTTTCAGGCCCAATATTAAATGCAAAATAAAAATAACAAAACACAAAAAGGAAAAAAAATAAGTAAAATCCAACAACTTAGTTGGTTGTTTTTCATAAAGGTTCAAGTTATTGTATTTAAATTTCTGACAAATTTTGAAAGTTTAGAATAATTTAGCAATAAAATATTAGTAAGATCATCATTGAGATTGCTCTGAAGACTATTAAAATTATAAACATTTTTCATAAAGAAGGCCTCTTGTTCAACTTTCTCCTGTTGGTATCTGAATCAGGGTATAACAAAGTCATTGTGGGAAGGTCTATTCTATGATCCAAACCTACTCGGTGTTTATGTAATGATCATGCCTGGTCGCCTGTTTTTAGTGCGTAGGTGTGCCGATACTAACTTCTTGAAAAATCATTAGTCTCCACAAAGTATACAGAGGGACAATCCTTACACGGAATCTTGCATCATCGAGTAGAGTTGGATCATGGAATAGACCTTCCCACAATGACTTTGTTATACGCTGATTCAGATACCAACAGGAAACAGTTGATAGAGGTCTTCTTTATCAAAAATATTTGTAATTTTAATAGTCTTCAGAGCAATTACATTGATGATTTTACTAATATTTTATTGTTAAATTATTCTAAACTTTCAAAAGTTGTCAGAAATTTAAATACAATAACTTGAACCTTTATGTAAAACAACCAACTAATTATTATTATTATTATTATATATTATATATTATTATTAATTATTAATTATTATATTATTATTATTTATTCATTATATTATTATTGATTATTATTATTATTATTATTATTATATTTTATGTATTATTATTATGATTATATAAGTATTATTATTATTATTATTATTATTATTATTATTATTATTATTATTATTATTATTATTATTATTATTATTATTATTATTATTATTATTATTACTTTTCTCCTTTTATTATTATTATATTGAATTAATTATTACTTTTTCTCCTTTTGATGTTCCAACCATTTTCTAGTATTGGTCCTGAAAAAGGAGAAGCAGTGCTTTCCTCGATAAGGCTAGCCCAGTGTTTATTAAAAGTTTTATATTTTTTGGTTTTTGGTGTTCCATATTTAGCACGGTTATTGTGATTTTTATATATATAATATATATATATATATATATTATATATATAATATATCTATAATATATATATAATATAACCTAACTTTAAGCGGATTTATTCTATATATATATATACTAGTATATATTAGCCTACAATTTTGTGATTATTATATTATTATTATTATTGATTATTATTATTTATATTATATTATTATTATTATTTATATATTATTATTATTATTATATTATTATTTATTATTATTATTATTATTCATTATTTATTATTATTATTATTATTATTATTATTATTATTATTATTATTATTATTATTATTATTATTATTATTATTATTATTATAATCTATTATTTATTATTATTATTATTTATTACATAATAGTTCATTACTTATTATTATTATATATATTCATTATTATTATTATTTATTATTATTATTATTTATATATTATACTATTATTATTATTATCTATCATTATTATTATTAATTATCATTATTATTATTATTAAATTATTATTATATTATTATTATTATATTAATTATTATTATTATTATTATTTATTATTATTATTATATATTAATTATTATTATATTATTTTATTATTATTATTATTAATTATTACATCGAAAAATGAATGCGAACCCCCCCCCTACGGGTGGTTCGATTTTGAGGCGCATCGTACTCCATCTCCGACTAACTGCTCCAGCTCCGACTCTTGTTCCGCATGCTGCATCCGACCTGCCTTCCAATTCATCCTCGATTCCGACTTGACTCCTTCTACTCCGACTCCTGCTACCGGACTCCGCCTCCGACTCCGCCTCCGACTCCGATCCGACTGCTCGACCCGATTCCGACTGCCGGAACTCCGACCCGACTGTCCCCGACTCCGACTCCCGGACTCCGATGCCGGACTCCTCACCGTTCTCGACTCTGGACTGCTGACTCCGACTCCGACTCCCTATAGAGATATTATAATATATATTATATATATTATTATATATATATTTATAATATATATATATATATATAATATATTATATAATATATTATATATTATATATATATATATAATATGGATATATATATATATATATATATATATATATATATATATTAGGTATCTTATATATATATAATTTATATATGTAACTATAAAAAAAATTGATGTATATATAGTTCGAAAGGGAGTCGATTTTTAGGCTTCTGGCTCCGGGCTCCGGCTCCGCCTCCGGCTCCGCCTCCCCGGCTCCGGCTCCGGCCGCGGCTCCGACTCCGCATTAGCCATAGCGAATGAATAAAATGGGGTTAACTAGTTCGTAATTTTTTGTAGTATCAATATCGGTAAAAAATTTTGGAGGGGGGGTTAAGATGGGTCGGGTAACTCGTGTAGACGAGGCTTACCGGGTCCAGCTTTGGCTCCGCCACACGGGGTCCCCACCCCGCCCTAAAGCAAATTCAACAGTATTCGTAAAAGGCTGAAATTTTGGTGAGAGGATCCAGAGTTAAAGCGAATAGAAAGAGGTGGTGTGGAATCCCAGAGACGGTTGGCGATCGGTCACCGGTGCTGGACCCGGATGGCGGTGCCGAGTTAATAAACATTCGCATAACAACAATGTTGGTGTCTTTAAATATGTTATCGAATCCGTAGATTCTGAATATATGGTTAATAAGCTTCCATATAGGTTGGTCTAGGACCCCCCAAGAGGGTCGCCAACTGAAAAAAGAGCACTGAAGTGCAAAACAGAGACGAAAGGGGAGAGGAAGGAAGGAGAAGGATGAATAGGGAAGAAAGATGAGTGAGAAGGAGTGTGGTACTCAGAGAGTAGGGGTTGACCAACTGCCCGGTGCAGGCTCAGGGATATGTTGGGCCGAAGTTATTAAGGATATTGAGTGTAGATGATACGAATAAGTTGGTCTGTTTATATGATGTGTATGTGAACCCCTAGTTCTCGAATATGAATAGTGTTCAAGTCGTAAAGGGTGTTCTAAGGAAACCGCCCAGGTGTGGGCAGGGTAACCCCCTAAGAATGAGAGCGGACGACTGCTAAGAGAAGTGAAGAAGGAAGTCGGATTCGGGATGGATGAGGAAAGAAGAGAGTGGAGAAGGAGTTTGAGTAAGAAGAGCCGGAGTTGACATCTGCACAGGTGTTGGCTCCGGTGCTGGCAACGGTGCGTGCCTGAGTAATAAATAATCGTACCAGTCCCGATATTAGTTCACATATTTGTTTATACGAGGACGTAGAACTCGATATGATGGGTTTGCAAGTTCGTAATATAAAAAGTAAAATAAATAAGATAAATAAATGAGAATTTAATAAATAAATAAGTAAAATCATAAGAGAGTATCTACGAAATTGTAATAGGAATAGATAAATAAATTAATAAAATAAATAAAATCAGAATATTTAAAATTTATAAATAAAATATAAAAATAACAAATTTAAAAAAAAAACATAAAAAAAAAACGTAATATATTTTTTATTCTTTTTTAATTTATAATTAAAGAAAAGCAGTAATCAAGTGAAATCAATCCCTCTCCCCTTCCAAAACCTGATCTGTTGAGTTATGTGAAGCTATGTTGATCTATTGTCTAGTTGATTCTAAGTCAATATTTTGAGTGTCATGTGTTAGATAAACTAAATCATAGAAGATAGAGTTCTTCGTTATAACTGACCAACGAATTATATGCTGAATCGACAAAGTTTTTCACATCAATAATGGCTAACCATATCAAATCTGAACTTCACAAGGTCTGAAGAAACGAAGGAATAACACACGTTAATTAAGAATGACGGTTACTCAGGTAACATATGAACAAAGTTCCATACTTACGAATAGTAAAGTAACTAACAGTTGAGATCGCAGAATCGTGAACATCTCACACTTTTGTTCTAAACGATTATCATGCAATATTTGTTACTGAACAATGATGTAATAATTTATACGGAAAATTGTACTCATAAGCCTTTGGGTCTAATTATCATACTAATCAAGTGAATTAGTTATGCCTGATGTCAACAAAGTTTGTACGACTCATAAAGCAAAGGTAGCATCACTGAACTACGAAGTATAATGAAGCAGAGCGAAGACGAAACCGGTAGACGAGGTACACATGCGTGAATGGGAAAGCTGTACATTTAAACAAAGTTCACACATGAGGCAACAGTAGAAGTAACTAACATAGCATAACATAAAACTGAAACCTAATTCACGCACGTTTCGTCAAAAACATATCTGCTAATCATATCGTTGTAATTTTCATTAACAGTAGTAAACATTAACAAAAATGTTTAATCATAACATAACCTAATTAACCAACACTGACCAACGAATATAGGCTATATGCGACAAAGTTCTACATCATAATGCCCTAATGCATGTCATAATCTGACTAAGAATATATGTATAACGGGCAAACCCAACACGCTTTAAAGCCGACGGAATATACTGGCTAACTTACAGCAAAGTCCATACTTAATCAAACAGTAAAGTAACTAGACATGTGAGGCGAAAAACATAACCTACTCACACTTTTCTAACATATCATGGATAATTTTTTACTTTAACGATAGTAATGATTTGAACAAGAAAATTTATCATAACTCCCACCTAGATTTTATCACACTGATGAGCATGAATATAGTGCTAACGTAGCAGATTTTCAACATTCAATAAGGCTAACATTATTCAAACCTGGAACTATCGAATAGTAATGTACAATGACAAGAAGCCTAACATAACTACGCTCGAATTAATGCTAACAATGAACAAGTTCATAATTTAACATCAGTAAAGTTAACTGAACAGATGCATACGAGATCACAGGTTTAACGGAAGGCTGATTGGGTAAATATGCAGTTTTAACAAATCAGCATCAACGCTGTTGTTTGTTTGTTTATTATTATTAATTGTATTTATTTGTAATTTCATTTCTTTAAACCTTTTTGTTTTTAAAAACATTTTATTTATTTTTAATTTAATTTCCTTAAAACTTTTTTTGATTTTTTAAAAACTTATTTATTTTTTAATTTTATTTCTTTAAAACTTTTTTGTGTTAAAAAATAAGAAACTTATTACTTTTAATTTTATTCTTTAAAATTTTTGTTTTAAAACCTAAAAAAATTAGTTATTTTCTTATGTTTAACGTAAAGAAATTTATAACATTTTTTACATACAGCTAAAGCAGAAATAAATGGAACTCATAAATCAGCCACACCATCTCCCCTCCCCGTCTGCAGACCCTGATCTAATTGAAGTATTGATCTATTAATCTATTGATGCAAGTCATATCACGTCGTATTTCGAGTATCATTTTGGTAAACATAAAAATAAGATTGTTTCTTTCTCTACTAACCTCTGCGGAATTATATGTTGACATAGACGAAAGTTTTCCAACATCAATTAAACTTACATAGCACAGTAACCTATGTAAGAATATAAGTTAGGGAGCATCGAAGACCTAACATGAACCTAAAACAACGAATAACAGTCAACATTAACAAAGTACAGCTACTCAACCAAGCAGGAGTTAACTAACGTTGATAAAGACCTGTACCCTATCAGCACTTTTTTTTCAAACATATTCTCTAACTATACTCACTGTGATTGTTACATTAACATAGTCACATTGTAAAAAAATTGCATAACCTGAACCTAGTGTATATAGGCTGACCAAGCGAATTAATGCTAAGTAAACAAAGTTTGTTCACGTCAATAAGCTAACATATACACCTGAACTAAGGAAATATAATGTACACCCCTTACAATCTAACACATCTTAGAACACGAACTAAACAGTTAACATTCAAAGAAAGTTTCATACTTAACAACAGTAAAGTAACTTAACATAGCATACAAAGAAGTAAATTACAACTTTTTTTCAACATTCTCTAAATATCACTGTTTATTCTTTACATTAAACAAGTAACAGTTTAACGAATATTTAACCGATAACCTAAATCTGAATTATCATACTGGCCAACGAATATACTATGCTGACGTAACAAGTTTTCAACATCAGTAAAGCTACCATATCATGACGGCCCTGGAACCGTAAGAGGATAGAGTACGCAGCAATGACAGAATATCGGTAAACATTCCTGACTCTCGGAATAAAGCTGCTAATTGGTAACAGAAGGTTCCATACTTAACCACACAGTAAAGACTGACGAGAGTCAGGACAGACACAGAACAGGTGACGAAGCTGAGGTTGTGAAAGTATTCATTTTACAGATCAGTATGCTCGTCGCTGTGTTTGTTTAATTTATTTATTTTATTGTATTTTTACTTTCATTTCTTTAAAACTTTTTGTTTTTAAAAAACTTTTATTTACATTTAATTGTGATTTCTTTAAAATTGTTTGCTTTTTGAAAAAAACTTTTATTTTATTTTAATTTCATTGTCGTATAAAATTTTTGGTTTTTTAAAAAAAACTACTCAATAATTTTTAATTTTTTTCTTTAAACTGTCTTAGTTTTTAAAAAAAAAACTTATTTTCATTTTAATTTTATTTCTTTAAAAAAAATTTTAACTAAAAATTTCAATTGTTTTGTCGATGTTTATGTAAGTAAAAATTGACATTTTTACGATACACTCAAACAGGTAAATCGAGTAATATGCTAAGAACCACGCAACAACCAACCATCAACGTAACTCCATGGCCGATGATCTATAATCTATTTGATGCTGATTAGGATAAGCGGCCTAAGCATGAACACGTTTTAACCCCACGTAAAGTTAAAGCTATGGAACATAACATATTTAACACACAAAGCAGCGCGCACAAATAGAACAGCGCATCATTAGCATCTTAAAGAACTGCATAAGAGTTCACAGGATTGGGGGAAAGTAAAAACGAAAAGTTTTACATGTTTTTTATAGAACATATAAGGTTTTCATGAAAAGAGCTTATAGTAAAAACATACGCTTTATTTAAACCCATATCTAATCATCTAATCAGCTGGACAGTGAGGATTCTGTATACAGTGAACGCTCGTTCAATAATATCTCTCCAGAGATTTAACAATCTTTGAAAGGCATGTAAAGTATAATAACCACCTGCAACAACGAAACCTATTTTTCTGGCATATGTTTGTCAATAGCAGTTCATTCTCTCGTTCCCAGAGAAAGTAAAGCGTATCCATGCCTGATGCTAATTAAGTGCTACTCCTGGTATATTCGCCATTATACGGTAAACCCACATGTTTTCTTGTAAATATCATAATGATTATATGCCAGTGAGCTATATGTATTAAGTCTCGAGTCTGTCAACAGTCATTAAGATGCGATGTTAAGTCATTTTTTATTTTAATCAAAAGCTGTATATTTTTCAGATGTGGCGAAAGTGTGAACCAACTATCACGTACACTAGAAGGTTTCCCCGCTCCCGCACCAGTCGGATGTGTCTCCGCAATTAGTTGCGTACATCAGCTTGTTAAATTGTCCCCACACGACGAGAAGAGCGAGCATCTATTGCTATTAAGAATCTCTCTCACTGTCTCCGCCCAGTCAGATATTTCACTATCGCCGTCGATGGCATCGATAATAACAACGTCATCCGTTACCCAAGTGTGAGCGAGTCGAAATCTTGATGAAGTTCTTCAGCAGAAAGAAAAAGGTTATTATTTGAACCTCTGTCAGGAATACAAGCAATGTGGGTCTCCATTCGGTTTAAGAATAAATATAAATGACACATAATTGGGTATAACGAAAGACCTCGTAAAGGTATCAACAACAAACGTAGAGAGTTGCGAGGAGCATGTCATCTTGTACCAGCACAGGCGAAAGAATGTCTTACTGATTGGAAAGCGTGTGCGCAACGCAGTCTCAAGAGGTAAGAGATTCTTTCTTTCACAATCAGAGAAAGCTAAACAAGGATACTAAAGCGCAGCGAACGAACCATTTCGATTCAAAAGTATATACAGGACATGCCCATCTACAGCTTTGTTTAAACTTGAAATCCGCAACGATATTTGGTATTTCATATCTAGACGCTTACGACAATTCCTTTCATGTTTCATTAGGGTTATTAGATTATATATTTTGCCAGAAATGTTAATGCATGCCTCGTCCATTGTTTCGCAGAGCGATTACACAATAGCCTGGTTGCGTTAGTTTGGCCCGTTTTGTCGAGAACATTTACGCATTCCTGTTGATTCTTGTTGTCACAGGAGGAAAATGATACAAATTTATGTAAATACATTTTATGTTTTTGCTAATATCTTTATTTTTTATGTTTATAACCTTAGCAATAGTAAATTTTTTAACGAAAAAAGACAAACAAAAAAATTATTACGACATAACCTATCTATCATACTGGATTCCGTACTCTTGCTTCAAAGATGTCTTGTACGTCGTGTCAGATTGAGGCTATGCAAATCTTACCAATCTCGAAGTGTTCTATCGCAACTATGACGTACCAATGGTAATGTTACTATTAACATAGTAATGTTCATAGTCAGATAATCATAATATAACGAATTGAACTATCGAATAACAAGCTAACAATAGACAAATTTAACGTCAGTAAACCACAGCAAAATATATTTGTTTATTGTAACTTTTAGTTTAAGTTTAAATTTATTTTTCAAATTAGTTTATTCTTTTTTATCTTTTGGTTATTATATGGATATATAATATATACATATTATATATATATAATATATATAATATAATATATATTTGAATAGTATATATAATAATGAGTTTTTTTTTTTTACGTTTATCACCACCGCTCACGGCAAAGCCCTATTAAGGAGAGGGTGTTAAAATAAACAAGAACTACAACGTAGACGTAAATTCACGGCAGATGCCCGAATCCCGTTTGGAATCGTACAAATCAAATGAGGTAGGAAAACAGAAGATGGAAGAATTCCACAGAACAGAGTGGCAGGAAAGAAGGAGCACCCCGCAGCGAACTATTCTGGACGTTGCTAACATATCAACACAATACCCATTGCCGAACAGCACGCCTTGTGCGTACGTAGGGCTGTCTTAAGGTGGTGGCATCGCGACGTGGAAAGCTCCTCGAGCACGTTGCCGGCGTACCCCGGCCTATAAAAAGAGATAAAGCACCAAGCTCGGCGGCGCAAAGATAGAGGTCAAGTGAACTAGAAGAAACGGACAGTTTATAGTTCTTTGTTTGCCTTTGACGTCGACCTGCTATCGCAAAAGCCGGTGAAAGCCTGAGCCCCCCAGATATGAAAGCAGTACTCCATAACATAGGGCGGATGAGGCCTTGTATAGCTTGGAGTATCTGTGAAGAGGAAAAAAAAAGGTCTCGCAGTCTAAACGAGAACTCGCCCAGCTTCTTGAGGCCGCGCTTGAGCAAGCGCGTTTGTGAGTTGAGGTTTTCCATAGACATTTTTTAGTTTAATGTGTAAGGCCAAAGGAGTTTATATGTCGACAGGAGAGACGAGAGAATCCTCGAAAGAAGAGATAGCAAAGTTAGAAGGTGTCTTAGAGAGGAGATTTGAAGAAGTTGAGAGTCTTTTTAAAGAATTGATTTCACAAGGTTTCAGACGACCCATCACACCCGAATGTCTATCCGAAGAGATCAGCGAGGAAAAGATATCGGAAAGATTGAAGACGAGAGGCGAAGTGTCTAGAAGTGAAAGAGACGGGAGCAGAATTGAAAATGAGTTGAAGAATGGTCGAGTCATCGGGATATGAGTGAATAGAGTTGGATTAGAATTGCAGGTGAGAAGATCATTAATCGAAAGTAGGGAATAAAGTAGGGATAAGACAGAACCCTGAGGAACACCACTATTGACAGAAAAAGGAAGAAGAAGGACCTCCCATCAACAACAGCCGATGTTGAGCGATTTGAAAGAAAACTAGCATAAAGTAAGCAAGAGAGAAGGAGGAAACCCAAAGGACGGGAGCTTGGAGAGCAATGACGCGTGGCATACGCCGGTCCAAAATGCTTTGGATATGTCAAGCGCCGCGTACCGCGCAGTCTGCCCCGTAGTTGCTAAGGGCGTGAAAACCATAGAATTCGGTTTAAATAGGATAAGTGATATATCAACCAGTAGACCTCGAACGCCGAAAGCCGAAAATGTTGTTATATATATAAATATAAATATATATATATATATATATAATATATAAATATATATAATAGTATATATATATATTATATATACTATACTATATAATATAATTTGAGCTGTGGGCGGTCACCGGAGTGGTGTTGCTTACTGGGTGGATGGCCTTGTGGTTATGACGGTGTGTGAGGGGGGTTATGGGTCTGGGGTATTTGTGTGGGTTGTGTGCATTTGAGTAGTTTGATGTATAGTGATATTATTAGGTGATGTGATGGTTAGTTATATATTTATTGGTTAATTATTTATATAGTAGTTATGTGTTATTATGTGCTTGATTAATATATATATATATATATAGTTATAATATATATGTAAGTATATATATATAGGTATGAGTATATATATTATATATAATATAGTATATTATATAACATAGATATATATATATATATATATATAATATATTATAATATAATACTATTATATATATATATGTATAATATATAATATATATAATATATAAATAATATATATAGTTATATATATAGTATATGATATAATATATAGTATATATATAGTATTATATATATATATATTATATATAATAGTATAATATATATAGTATAATATATATAGTATAAATATATATATATAAGTATATGCCCTACGTGTTTAATACTTTATTTATTTTTAGTTTATTTTGTTTAAAGATATATTTTTTACCAATTAATTTTTATTCTATTTTATGTTTATAACTTAAAGAAATTTACATTTTTACATCCTAAAGCAGTAAAATCAGTAAATCAAAACCACACCCGTTCCACCCTCTCTTCCACACTCCTGTCCATCCTTGATCTATGAATCTAATGATCTATTGTTTCAAGTACATATCGACTATATATTTTGGTAAACACGATAAATGAAACTAAGTTCTGTAATAACCAATCCAACGAGTATATGCTAACGCTTACGCTCACGCCTCCACCAGTGTTTCTTTCAGGCAAATACTTCCGGGGGGCTTTGCGCCCCCCGGAGACAGTCGAGTGCACCCCCGGAGAAAATCGAGCAATTATTTATTGTTTTTGAAAATGACAAATATAAAATAAAAAGTATGTTTATTAATCTGATTATGCATTGCCAATGAATAATAGAATCAGTCCACAAGTCATGAAAATGCCTAGATATGGCCATAAAAACAACAAAAGTTGCAATTCCTGAACTTCTGGAATCATGAACGTTTGAGACGTTATTGAGAAATGATTAGGTATTGGCGTAATAGAAATTTCTTTCGGAGAAGGTCCTATTAGGTAAGGAATGGCCTTAGTTAATATTTGGTATTTGTATTTATTTTTTCTCATATATACATATATATTGATAATATAGATATATAATATAATATAATATATAATATAGGTATATATTATATATATATATATATATGGTGCTTCTTTTTTACTTTTCTAAATACCTTCTTCCTCTTTTCGGGAATCATGAGAACAATAAACTCGTTATTCAATAAGCGCAGCAGCAGACCTAGTAAAAAAACCGAAGAGAATAAACGCCGCATGGCGTATCAACTTTTCACAGAGATTAAAACCCTACGAATTTAAAGGTATGTTGAGAAATAAATGTGCAAGATACCAGCTCACAATCCAGCAAAATCGTCTGACAAACAACGCTACTAAACAATAAACAATGGACAGAACAGAATAAGTTGGCTAGCATGACAGTGGAACGAAGAAACTGAGGCGCATTTGCTAAATGGCTTTAGGAAAAATTGGTGAAAATTAGAGAAGCATGAACACTCTTCAGCTCACACAATAAGTGTAGAAATGGAAAACCGTCAGAGACAGGCTAGTGGAATGAAACCGATTCACGCTCAAATGGTTCAACAGAGTGAAAGTGAAAGAGAGACTAAATAGAAAGGTTTAACAATAACTTTGCGAGGATTGTATTTTTTGGTAAAGGAAGAAGCAGCTTACACTCCTAAATATCAGAGTTTGATTTAAAGTATTTTGGACAAATCGAATATGATGATTTTAAAACATGGAGAAAAGATTAGAGTGATAGGTCAAATTACAGCAGCATGGACACTGCCGGTAAACTTCTGTTATGTATGGGCGAAGTTTTGAAGATGATTGACAAAAAACATTGAAAAACAAGAAGTTCCCCGTTTTAGCAGATGAGTAGCACTTTTTTTAAGAAATGAATGGTTTCGAGTATAATTTTTAGCAGTAGTGGAGGTATAGAAATCCCATAGAAAACGTTCTTGTCAGTTGTTAAAATACCTCAATGGAAAAGCAGAAATTATTGCAAATGCTATTGATAAGGAGCTGATTGATCTTGATTTAAATTATAACAACATTATTGCTTTTGGATTTGATGGTGCTAATATGCTGAAAAGTTGGAGGTGTAAGAAAAGGCTTTCAGAAAAGGCAAACAAGAAGTTCCTCTATATAAACTGTAGAGCACATATATCGTTCCTGACAGCAGCCTCCTGCAGGAAAAAAATCAAAATCATAAAAATTTTTTTTATTTTTGAAAGACATTTTAACAAACTGTTTGCAAGTCGCCAAAAAAAAGAAAAATATTTTGTGATGATTCAATCATTAATCAATGATCCAATCTCAAGATTCCAGAATGCATTGATGTGAGATGGTTATCTCATTATAAGATAGTGAATGCGTCTTCAGGAGCTTAAAGTCAATTTTGATGGCTTGTGATATATCCACAAAGAAGGGACATACCTGCATCACTTGCAGGTGGCATCTTGCTGGAAATCAGAAATGAGAGTTTCTTTGTCACCTGTTATGTAATGAATGAAATCCTTAGTGCACTCTCTTACCTTAGCAATGCTTTGCAAAAGAAGGACTTTAGTATGACCAAAGTCATCTCCCTAATTACTGGAACAAAATTGCACCTGCGAAATATTGCAAATCAGTGTGGGGACGTCAATAGGTGTGAAATAATGGAGTTTGCATCTGAAGTGCTCCTGATTGCTGATGAAGATACGAAAAATGCATTTAAAGAGATGAAGATATACAGCGATAGTGTAATCGAAAAAATTGAAGAAAGGTTCAACGACAAATCATTGATATAATGAATTGTCTGGTCGCTTTGAGATGTTCAGTCATTAACAATTTACCAAGATTATTAAGTTAGAAAATTTGTGAACCAATTTCCTATGCCTTAATGCGGAAGGTGTAACTAAGCTGCACCTGAAATGCCTCAATTTTTATATCAAATCTATGCTTCGAAAGAGAAATATTTAAAGCAGATAAGTCATTGTCGAAAATATTGGAAGCGGACGTGGATATTGCGAAATATCAAAAATCTCTTGTGAAATCCTTCTTTCATTCCTGTAACGAACATCCTCGGTAGAAAGATCCGTTCAGTACTATGAACGCGAATAGTAATAAGACAAGAAAATATAGAATGCTGCAGAGAATCTGAATGCGTTGTATGATGAAAGCATGAGGGTCTGAGAATTCAACCGGAGGATTTCCTAGACAAAAAACATGTAGACTGTATGCGAGGAAGAAAAAACTCGTCGTATACGATTCCTTGAAACTTACTTCTTTAATACCCTAACTTACTAAGTACTAACGTCGGGCTACGGCCTACGTAAGTGTTATAGTATATCACCAATACACACACACACACATATTATTATATTATATATAATATATATTATATATATATATTATATATATATATATAATATATATATAATATATTATATATTATATAAATATTATATATATATATAATAGTATATATTTATAATAAATTATTTTTACGATATATCTATTTCATTAATTTGAAAAAGTCATATTACTCATGATATTATTTTAATTATAATATTCTTTCATAATAATGTTTCTTACCCTATGTTATTTTTTATTTATCTAAAACTTCCCACATAAATTCACAAATAGATGTATGTTTATATTTTTTAAATACTAAAGATTTGGTTATATTTCGGATATTACTACTTCAAGTAAGACAGTAAGCTAATAAGAAGAAGATTAGCTGACAAGCTGACAAGAATATCATTTAATCCCTTTTAATTTTATGTAAATTGGTTATACTTTAATGGGCGCCCCCCCCCCGAATCTCTGTAAGCCCCCCGGAGAAAATTGTCTGAAAAGAAACACTGCCATCCACCCTCCTTGATTCTTTGATCTATGATTCTATTAATTCAGGACATCATTCGAATGTATCATTTCGGACAAACATAGCCCAAAAATAATTTCTTTATACATACTGAAAACGAATATAATGCCAACGTAGACAATGGTTTCATCATAATAAATATGCTACACAGCATTAAATGAATCTAAGAATATAACGTACAACGACAAACCTAAACATACATTTCGTCCCGAATAACTACTAACATTAACAAAGTATCCCACCTATCAAAGACAGTACCTAGCACAGCAAACAAAACGTAACTTATTCACACTTTTCCAGCATATTCTCTACATATCAATTGTTAATTTTACTTATCATGGTAATATTTAAGCAAAAAATTAGCATAGCTCCGTGTCAATTATCATCCAGCGACAACGAATATAATGCTAACGTAACAAAGTTTTTCACATTAACTTCGTAATATTTAACAAAAATTCCTCATAATTAAACCTAAATATCATAAACCCCTACGAATAATGAAACATAACAAGTTGTATCAAACATAACCATCCAAAATAACAAGTTTTTATCCAAACATAAAATAAAAATAAGTTCTTGGAATAAAAATCATAGTAAAGTGTACTGTTACGATTGTACAAGGCAGTAAAACATATCAGTAAATCATTAAACCAACCTGCCATACCAAACTGCCTATCGCATCCATGATGACCTTGATTATTGAATCTACTTGATTCAGGTACATTCGAGTATCATTTCGGATAAACATAAGACCATAAAAATAAGTTCTTTATATACTAACCATCGTATATATGATAACGTAACATTGTCTGAAAGAAACACTGCCTCCCACCCTCCTTGATCTTTTGATCTATTAATTCAGGTACACATTTCGAGTATCATTTCGGCAAAACATAAATAAAATCAAGTTCTTATACACTAACCAACGATATATGCTAAACGTAACAATGGTTTCACATTATAAAGCTAACATAGCATCAAATGAACTAAGAATATAACGTACAACGAAAACTAACACACCTAACGTCCGAAATAAATAACTACACATTTAACAAAGTATCCATCTCAGCAACAGTAAATACTAACACAGCGTACAAAACATTATCTATTCACACTTTCCCAAGCGTATCTCTAACATATCAAATTTAATTTTACATTAACATGGTAATTATTCACAAAATTTAGCATAGCCCTGTCTTAATTATCATACCGACACGAATAAATGCTAAACGTAACAAGTTTCACATAACTTGTAATAGTTTAACAAAAATGCCCTCATAATTAAACCCTAAATATCATAAACCTGCCTACGAATAATTGGCAAACAAACAAAGTTGTAAATCCAAACATAACATCAAAATAACAAAGTTTTTATCCAAACATAACATAAAAATAAGTTCTTGAATAAAATATCATAGGTAAAGTGTAATTAGTTTACAGAATTTTAAAAGCAGTAAAACTAGTAAATCCAGTAATCAAAACAACCGTTCCTGCAGAGCCCCCTCCTACCACCCAATCCATGCCTTTTGATCTTATTGATCTATTGTTTCAAGTCGCCATTCGAGTATCATTTCGGATAAACCTAGCGCAAAAAAAATAAGTTCTTTTATATACTAACCATCGAATAATGCTAACGTAACAATGTTTTCATGTTATGAAAGCAACATAGCATTATCCTGAAACTAAGAATATAAGTACTACGACAAACTAACAACACCTTACGGCTCGAATAAACTACTACATTATACTAAAGGTTCCATACTTAACAACAGTAAAGTATCAAACACTTCGTACAAGCATACAGAACTTACCCTATTCGCACTTTTCAAGCATAACTCCTAACGCAATGTTAATTTACCATTAACATGGTAATATTTTATAAAAATTTTAGCATTAACCTGTGGTAATCAATTCACTACTGACAAACGAAAAATATAATGCTAACGTATACAAATTTTTTTTTACAATCAACTGTCGTAATATTTAACAAAAATTCATCATACCCTCGTCTAAATATCATAATCCCAACGAAAAATTGCCAAAACGATAACAAAGTTTTAAACAAACTTAACATAAAAATAACAAAATTTTACTCTGACCTACATAAAAATAAGTTCTTGAATAAAATATCACAGTAAAGCGTAAATGTTTACTGATTTTAAAGCAGAATCGTAAATTCAACCACCCGTCCCTCAGCTCCTCCCCACACCACCCGCCATGAATATACTTGATCAAGTCTATATTTCGAGTATCATTTTGGCGATAATACATAACAAATATAATGTTCTTATATACATGACTTTTCGAATATATGTTTCACACCAAGTTTTATATAGCATCATAAGCTAACATATCATTAAAACCTGAACAAAGAATATATTATACAACAACGTCAAACCTACAATACCTCACGTATGAATAATCGCTAACATCCTGTAAGTGGACATTACCCCTCCGAAGGAGGGGTAAGGCCTCATCCTTCGGGCTGAGGCCCAAAACCCTCTTATAGCCCTTTGGGGTGATCCCCCTCGCAGGATTCACACTTCAAGGGGCGCACCCATTTGGGTTTTCTCTCGGGAAGTGAATGTGTTCTTACAGATACCTTGGCTAATGAAAAACTGTTATTCGTAAAATTTAGGACGTTGTTAAATATTATATACATTGTGAAAATGACACTGTTGTTTGGAGAAATATGAGCTTCGTAAGATATTACTCTGTGTTTAACTGACCGATGATGTGTTAGAAACGTAAGCCTAGGTTAAGTTTTTTTGTTGATAAAGTTAGGTTGCCCAGAATTTGCTATGTCCTAACTTTTATTCATAGTCACAATGAATGTTATACCCGAAACGAGTGAACTTTGATGAAGATAGTGTCAAATCATAGTTCAAGATGCTGGTATCTTTGATAGATTGGTCACTTTTGTTATGGATTTTGATAGAATAATACTGCTTAACCTTGTTGCTGATATGCTGGAAAAGTGGGGACACACGAGTATTGTATGACCTGTTGCTACTTTAGATTTGATAAATATGGGAATTTTCAGGATGTTTAGCGGATTATTCATACTGAGGTATGTAGGTTTGCCTTTGTAACATTAATATTCTTAGTTTCAGTTATGATATGTTAGCTTTATGATGCTAAAACTTTGTTGTTGCGTCAGCATATATTCGTAGGTCAGTATGATAAATAGGTTAACATTTTTATGTGTATCCAAAATGAATACCCGATAATATAACTGAATCAATGTGCAGATAGATCTATTAGGCGGGTGGTGGGGGCGGGGAACTGCAGGGACGGGTGGTTTGATTTACTGATTTTATTGCTTTAAAATCAGTAAACTATTACGCTTTACTAGTGATACTTTATTCAAAGAACTTTTTTTATGTTATGTCAGGTAGAATTTTTTTTATTTTATGTTATGTTTGGTTAAAACTTTGTTATGTTGTCATCTATTCGTTGGTCAGAATGATATTTTTAGACGAGTTTATATGGGATTTTTTTAATGATTACGAAGTTGCTGTAAAAAATTTTGTTACGTTAGCATATTTCGTTGGTCAGAATGATGATTAGACAGGGTTAATGCTAAATTTTTGTTAAATATTACATATTCAATGTAAAATTAACATTTGGGCGTTAGAGTTAGTCTGAAAAAGTTGCGAATAGGTACGTTTTGGTAACGCTGTGTTAGAATATTTTACTGTGTTAAGTAATGGAACTTTTGTTAATTGTTGGTATTTATTCGAGCTGTAAGGTGTGTTAGGTTATTGTCGTTGTACATATATTCTTCTTCAGTAAGCTATGTAGTACATGAACATGAGAGTACACATGAAAACATTGTTAGCGTTTAGCATCATATGCCGAGGTTATGATATAAAGAACTTATTTTTGCGCTATGTTTATCCGAAATGATACTCGAAATTGTGACCTAGATCAATAGATCAAAAGGTATGGATGGGGTGGTAATGGAGGGGTCTGCAAGGAAACGGTTGGTTTGATTTACTGATTTACTGTTTTGCACTGCTTAAAACTGTATAACTATTACAACTTCTCTCAACTATGATATTTTAAATTGCCAAGAACTGTATTTTTATGTATGTTTGGATAAAACTTTGTTCTTTTTATGTTATGTTTGGATACAACTTTGTTATGTTTGGCAATTATTCCGAGGGGTTTAATGATATTTAGGTTTAATTTGAGGATATTTTTGTTAAATATTAT
>JABUQX010067666.1:0-30652 GCA_015478945.1 Trachelipus rathkii
TATTATATAATATTTATAACTATATATAATATATGATATAATATATATATATATTTATTATATATATAATTTATATAATATATTATATTTATATATATATCTATATATATATATATATATATATTATTATATATATTAATAAGAAATGTAACTTACCTATATATATATATATAGTGTGTAAATTTCTCCTCTCTTTTGTTATATCCGTTAGTGTGCATATAACTATTAATAATATTATATATATATATGATTATATATATTAATTATATATATATATATATATTAATATATATACTTTATAATATATTAATATATTATATATATTATATAATATATATTAATATATATATATATAACATATATAAGTATATATATATATTATAATTATATAAATATATTATAATTTCTTTATATTATTATTTATATATATATATATATAATATATATATATATTCTATATATATTTAATATTATATATAATAATATAATATATTATTATTATTATAATATAGTATATATATCATAAAAAATCCACAACTATTTTATTTACGGTCTTTACTCAGATAGAATTACTCCTCTTATTCAATAGCTTGTGAGTAGCTCCTAGAACTCACTGAAATGTGATGTGTAAAAACACATGTCTTCTCTCGACTGTTAAATGTTTTTTTTATCATATTGGTATATCTCTATAACATATATAATTATCTTTATTACACGGCATTTGAAAATATTGTCTCTTCTAAAATCTCATAACACTTTGATGTAGAAGCTGTATAGGTAATGAAGAAATGATAATAGCTAGTATTATTTATTCAGACATGGGTGAGATTTATTCAATAAAACATTTTCAAAAACCTTTCTGATTTTTCGATAAGAAGGCTATTAAAGCAAACCATCTGTTTTGCTATTATGCAAGGAAGCTGTTTATACTCAATCTCAAATACAAAATAGCAAAAATTCTTATAGCACTTCTTACTCGAACGGTTAAAAATGTAAAATGCAAATATTAATTTCTAACTTAATTTACAATATAGCTTCACTAATCATAATACAGGAAGTGAGAATTAGTGTGACTATACTAACATATGCACTTGTATTATGCAGAATATGTGAGTAACATCCTATACCCATTTAAACTCTCTAATTTATATTTATATTCTATGTTATATTTACTTTATTGAAGCTTTGTAAAGGTAATTATAATAATTTATCTTCCTTCCCAATTTTACCGGACAGGCCCTACAATATATAATAATATATATATATATTAATATATATTTATTATTATAATATATAATATTATATTATATAATATATTATATATAGTATATCTTATATAATAATATATATTATTATTATATTATTATATTATATATAATTAATATATATATATATAATATAATATATATTTTATAATATTAATATAATATATATTAATATATATATATATATATATTATATAATATAAATATATATGTGTGTTATGTGTGCGTATGTGATGTGTGTTGTTGGGTGTGTGATGTGCTGTGAATCTAGTACATTCAAGTCAGCAAGTAGTTATGTAATTTAGTATCGTCGTATGATAGTATTAAAGGTAGTAGAATGTAGATTAAGTAGTAAAGTAGATTAATGAATAGTAGATGTATAGTTAGTAGTAAGTAGTAAGTTTTAATTAAAAGTCAAGTATATTATAGTGATAAGTAGTAGTTGTTTGAGTTAGTGTGGTATAAGTGTAATAGTTATGTTGTTAATAAGTAATTATTGAATCTTTATCTTTTTAATATCCTTAAATAACACCTGTTGGAAATAAGAATAGTGTTACCGTAGTAGTAGTAGTAGTTAAATTAGCATCATCATTATATATATATAGTAAATATATAATATATATATATTATATATATATAATATATATATTAATTATACTATATATTAAATATATATATTATATATAATAATATATATATAATATACATATATATATATATTAATATCTCTATATATTTACATATATTTATATATTATATATATATATATTTAATAATATATATATATTATATATATATATATTATATTTAATTATATATCTATAATTAATAATAATATATTATTATATATATAATTAACAATATTATAATTAATTAATAATATTTATATAATATATAATTATTATATATATTATTTATTATATATTATATATATAATATTATCTATATATATATATCTCTTATATATATATATATTCATATATCTATATATTATAGTACATATATATATTCATTTTATATACTTATATATAATATATATAATTATTATATCTATTATAATATTATATATTTATATATATATTTATTTATAATATTAAGTTATATTTTTATATATATATAATTATATTATATATAAATATATAATTAATATATATATATATAATATCTATATACATATATATATAATAATATTATTAATATAATATATAATATTATACATATATATATATTATATATTATTATATATATTATATAATAATAGCTTTTATCATTTTGACAGCATCGTCCTTTCCTTTTATGCTGGGGCGAAAATCTTATCGAACTAAGAATAATCCGACGAAAAAAGGTTAAATTAACCGTGAAACTAAGGGATTCCTTTTCTCGCGATTTAAATCTTTTGACGAAAACATTTAATTCCACCTTGAGTCGACAAGATGCCATGGGAATGAATTTTTATTCATTTATTTCGTATATTTAAACAACACTTTGAGTTCAGCTGTTATAAAAACATGATTCAGATTTAAGGTATTATTGGAAAGGTCGCTTAGCTAACGGTGAGTAGTTAAGTCTAGTGACATTACTGCCTGATTACTACTAGAGTGAGTGGGCACGCCTAGGTAAGGGATTCGAGTTCCTATCTGTCCAATTTTATAAATCGCAAGTTGGTGATATATATTAATAAGAGTAATATTAGGGGGAATAGGTTAGGGGAGTAGTAAGATAAAATACGCTATCACTCTCTCAATATGACGATGCGATCAGAAAGACGAAACGAGTATACCAACAAGCGAAAACCGGTGGCGGATCCCGGAGGTGGCGGTGGCGGAAGGCGGATCGGTGCGAAGGCTGCGGGGCAGGTGGCGGCGGGGGAAAAACGGGGCGGCGCGGGATACGTAAGTGAGGTGTGATGTGTGGTGGGCGAAAGAGAGAGGAGACAAAGGGGGTAGGGGCATGATGATGTAGTCCATGGCAAAACAAAAAGGGGGGTAGGGTAACTAAATGTAGTCATTGGCATGAGAGTTAGCGATAGGGGTGGGGGTAAAGAGATGGGGGATAGAGAAAGGGGGGAGGGGTAATGTGTGTGTGTGTGTGTGTTGTGTGTGTGTGTGTGTGTATGTGAATGTTTTTGATTTGTGTGTAATGAAAAACTCGTGTAATGTTGATGACTGCCTGTCATAAATCACTCGTTGTGTGCACGTACGGTGCACACATATGTTAAAATATATACTAAAGGAACATGGGGAAAAGGGGGGGAAGGGGTAATAAATATATAATATATATATTTATATATATATTATAATAACACTCTAATTAATAATTATAACATATAATTACTAAAATTATATATTATATATACTAATAATAGTGTAAATCAGTATATATATATATACGCGCTATTAATACGCGCGTGACGTGAGTAACTCTATATATGTGTATACGTATATATAAGTATAGCTCCCGTAACGTATATATATAGCGTGCGTAGCCTCACGTACACACGTAGTAGTAATCCCATGTGCGTATATATTCATGTGCGTCTTTACTTTCTATTACTAAGTACTTATATAATATATCCTATTACTTTATATATCATTTTAATATTATTATATAATAATATAATAAATCTATATATATACACCTAGATATATTCTTATAGACCTCTATAATCACGCTTTATTTCGTGATTATTAATTGGAGATAATTCATATATATTGTATATACTTTCTGATTTATTTTATATACATTAGTATATTTGCTTTTATAATTAGTGATGGTTGCGTGTTAAAGTTAATACTATACTAATATATGTTGTGTGAGTTGAGTGCAGGTGAGTAATTTTCTATTTCACGTGATTAGTGTCTCATAGATCGTGTTTCTGCTAGTCTATTTTTTCCTCCATCAGTATAGTATATTTGACTCTCTATCTTATGTTATACTTACTCCGATATTTATGCTTAATTGTGACACGGTGCATATGACATTTTATATAATATTACACAGTAGTATATATAGGGAGGTTGTATGAATATTTTGCATTTTGGGGGGTATTTCATATTTTTATTATAAGATTATTATTATATACGGGGCATCATCTCTCTGTCATTATTATAATATATATGATTTTTAGGATACTGTAACAGTGAGTTTTATTCTGTTATTATCTTATATATATATATATATGAGTTATTATTTGAGTATTTAGGTCTGTATCTTTATGATATATTAGTATTCGAATTCCGTTGGGTTTATGTTATGAGTGTGCTTGTATAATTTTTTCTTTGCTTATTATTTTTAATCTGTACTTATAGGTATTAATTTATTTCTTATAGGGGGGTATTATTAGTATGACGTTTTTTGTACTAATAGTGAGTTATATTTTATTCACAACTAACTTGGTGATGTTTTTTCATTATAATGTCTATAGGGGTCACCGCTTTTATATTAGCCTATAGGTCGTTGTTCATTACTAGGGATGCGCAGCAGTCAGCTCCGTTTTGTGTTTTTGTGTTGTGTACGGAGTAGTCCTCATGTCTCTTTGTGGGGTTTGGCCTGTAGGTTTTTACTCTATATAGCCTAGTGTACTGACTACGGGTTTATTGTGTCTGACATATTCAGGTATATTGTGTGATATCATACTTATGCGAACAGTGGTGATAGTATGTTGTAAATCGGAGAGTGTTAGAATATTTTTTAGAGTCGAGAGAGTTAATATATTGTGTTTCCACTCGTGTCATTGTACTTCTGTGTGTCTGTGTTGAGAGGAATACTTCAGATTACAGATAGAGAATTCGCTATATGTGAGTTGTAGGCGAGAGAATTATAGACATATATGATAGAAAGATGGGAAGAAAAAACTGCATAAGAGACACTAATTTCACACATAAGTAGTGAGGGCTGCTTCGGAGTGCATATATCATTATCACGACTCTCTGAGAGGATATTTACGGCGCCAAAATAACGCGATGGAAGCCGATTAAGACTAAGTATGTCATAACGAATTTGTGATGCTGTCAGTGAGGAGGGATAATCAATGACGTTTTCATCATGCTTAGTCTTAATTTTTAATTAGTTGTAGCAGAGAGTACGCACATTAGATGGAGGCGCAGGGAGAGAGAGGATTAAGCGAATACCGGGAAGTCTTCGAGAAGGATCTTTTGAGTATATTGAGATTTCGAAAATAACTGCACACCTTGATGTAAGAGAGAGAGGTGAAGCTACAAGATAGAGAGATAGAGCAGCGCCTCGGGCATATATAGTATTACTTAGTTGATTGCCAAGGCGTGAAATTGAAGAATTGTAAATATATGACCTGCACCGCGAAGCGGTTAGCAGAGTGAGAGAAAGAGAGAGTGGGACTCTCGGTAACCAGGTTGAGGACATTGTCATGGGTGTTTGAGGGGTTATAATTATGACGTTGGTGTGTGGCATTGACAGAAACAGTAATATTAGAGATAGAGAGGTAGTAGAGTACTCTTCTTGTGAGAGGCAGTAGAATAGATATATCAGATTATGAGGAATAGAATGGATGAGTAGATAGAAATAGACTGCGTATAATTACCTAGCGTCATCACGGACACGCAACATCTGATATAGTGTATCTCTGCCCTTGGGGTAGTATGCGCATCTGGAGATTTGAACTAGCAAAACAGCCAAAACTTGGTGTTCACTCAGATTAAGAGATTAGCAGTGTCATTATAGAAATGTGATAAGCCGAAGATGTTATAGAACGAGAGGAACGTTGGGAGTGACGACAATTCAGACAGAGGTGCGGACACGCTCCTTTGGAGGCACTGCACGTGAAGTATATCCTGTATACTGTAGAGAAGTAATGGAGATGTATTGGTTTATATGGGAAATTTCTCTGCACAGTAGATACTGAATCGATGGCACTAAGAGCCCCTTTACTCCATCGTGACGACTATACAGAGAGTTGAAGCAGGCGGAAGTGTAGAGAAAAACTTATGTGTTACAATAAAGACAATGCACGCGGAGACGTTTGGACGTGTTCGGCACTTATGTTAGACAGACTCGGCCACTTACAGGGGCATGGCTACATTTGATGCAGTAGACTGCGAAGAACGGACTGCGGGGCATTCCACTAGGTATTAAGCACAGGATAGTGTTGCATGCACGCCGTCGTAATTCTTCCCTCAATTAGCATATAATGAATGTTACTATCCATATCTGTAATAATGCTTCATCACCTATATATCCTTAACACAGAGATGTATATCTATATAGTATATACCCCTTTAACTACCCCACTAATATCCCCGCCCCCCCTACACTACGTATCACCTACTACGCTCCTCATTTATAACTCTCCCACCTTTATATACACGCTCTTTCACTATATATATTATATACACTATCTACCCCTATTTATCCCTCCTCTCACCTATATTACACTAGGGATACTGCCTATACTACACAATATACTCATATATCACATACATTCTCAACGTAGTCAGTCTCATCACCTCACCTATCTCTCATAACTCACTAACACCCTAGCATGTATACTTATCTATGACACCTATTAATCATAATACTAGCTACATAACTCAGCACCTTCACTACCTCTCCATCATGGTTACTCTATTATCACACTATACTACTATTCCACATCCTTTATTCACGATATTACTCACTTAGCCTTATGCCACTCACCTATTTAGTTACTACGTATAGCACTATAATTATATTTAATTTATCCTATATGCATTCCAGGTGATAATACGGTCTATATATATATCCACTTATACCCACCTTATGTACATATCTTATATATATGTTTTGTACATACCTATATAACTTCACTTGCTACTTTTTTCGTGTCAACATACTTATACTAATCAGTGATACTATATACTGTGAGGGATGTACCGTTATCCGGTCCTTCCGCGTTACTATATATGTTTTTTTAAAATAATTTTTTCTTTCGTGTTATCATTATTCTGTATAAAGTACGTCGCTATATTATCACTGCATCACTTCTGGATATTGGCTCCCTAAGAGGCCATAACTCCTGTTTAGTAATTATACACTCAAATTCAGATAATGTAAATAAACGTAAAGAAGCACATATTACGCATCTTTTTAATAGGGAAGAATTACGACCTTGTTCAACGAGATATTGATACAAGTCCGACTTAAGATATGAAAGAATTATAAGGTGTGGGTAGAGAGTTTGTATAGTAATAATATAAACATTACAAAACACGATCAAACGTAATTGTTTTTCATTTTGATCTCACCGACTATACATCACACATTCTACTTCGAAACATTGCCCACACTTTCACAAACCAAACCAACCCATCTGCAACTGTTTTCGTTCTTTGAATGCAAAGTTTTAGGGTGTATATATGAGGATTTTTTTATTTTTTGAATTTCCACAAAAATTGCCATATAATTTTATCTTAATTTCAAGATATTTCAATTTTTTTTTGGCACTAAAATAATCCAATTTAGTGTGGTAATATATTTATAGTTAGACAACTCTTTATTTGAAATTTGTTTTTAAATAAAAAATGTTTTTACAATTCTCTTAGAAAAAGGTTCACTTTATTCTCAAAAATGTTTGAACTCATTACGTACTAGTCAACATTACGTTAAGGTGACACCTTTCAATATCTTTTATGTTGACGTCTTCTATTGTACAATAATTTATCTTATTTATTTTATTATATTATCTATATCTTCTTTTTCTTTCCTTATCTTTTTCTCTTATTTTTACCTTTCGTTTCTTATACCAAAATACATTTTCATTATCAACGGCAATTGTTTGCAATACCTCTACATGCTTTCATCACTTGATTGATCATTATTATTAGAATTTGAAGAATAATTATAAATATATCTGTTGGTTTTTTTTAAATGAATTTTTTTTTTTAATAATCTCAACCTCCCACCCATTCTTCGAAGCTTACCCTATCCAAATAATATTCATTTGGAAAATTTTTATTCATTTTTTTTTAGAGTAGGGGCAAATAAAAAAATTATTAATATCTCTATATATATTAATGTATTTTTTTTTATTTTTTTTTTTTGATTTATATATATTATATTTTTTTTTTTTTTATATTTATTACTATCTTATTATATTTTTTTCTTATTATTATATTATATTATTATTATATATATATATATATATATATTTATTTAATATTTTAATAATATTTTTACTAAATTTTTTATATGCATATCCTGTAATTCAAAATAAATATAAAACATATATATTATTTTATTATTATTATATATTATTAATGAAGCACGGATGTCTAAATTTTGTTTATATATATTAATAGACATATATATTATATCTCATTATATATATTAATTAATTATATTATATTATAGAATATTATATTTTTTATATATATTAGATTGTAAGGGCTGGGGCACTCCTTTGAGAAAATATTAGTTATAAATTATATAGGTTTTTCCTTAAGAGTTTATGCAGAATATCTTTTTGCATATGTTAGTAAAAACAATGCATGTCGAAGCAGATGTGTTGTTCCAAAATGTTTTCTCATTGAGATGTCTAAATTTTTTTGGAGAGGCGGATGCGTACTAAGTTAGTAAAGCCTCTGTATATTGTCTAATTCGGGCGACGCGCTTGTCTGATAGGTTTCGTTAGTCTTGGCAACGAAGTGAGAATTTTTTCCGTCTTTAAAATTATCGCAAATTTTCTCTCAATGAGCATTAGTGTGGCGTATGTCGGTGATTAACTCTGACTTTCGTCGGCCTGCTCTACTTAGTAACCCACGAACACCCCTGAATAATATGCCAGGGTGTGATTGGTAGGAGAGGCGGTCAGAGGCGTGGGCCTTCCAGACGCATTCTCGATTCGGTGTGTATATTTAAAAATGATGATGCGAGTGTCTTGCTAGGATAGCTATGTGATATCCGAAAGCAGGAGATTTGGTATAAGTGTTCCGAAGATGGAGGGCCACGGGGCATCTGTTTTGTGTTGGGAGGCGGTATTCGTGACTACGGTAATGCCCTCTCGAGCACTTCTGTGAAGATTTTGTGGACACGCTGACTGTCGAGCTGTTTGTGTCCATTGTGGTTTGGTCTGGCGCGACGATGATTTTTGGTGGTTTGCGTTGTCATGTATCTCATTGACGAATATTTTGTTCGCGACGAGGAGGACATTTATTCGTGCGCTAGTATTGTTTCGCGTCCGTTTCTCTGTGACCTTCGTGTTAGCGGGTTTGCTTCGTGAGGAAACATGAGAGAGAGCCCTGAAAGGGATTGTCAGATGAGTTATCGTTACCGGGGAGAGGAGCAGGGGTTTCCAATCCCATCCTTCTGTGGATTTGATAATTTAATGTATGTATTCGAGCTTTTCAAATAGCAGTGATGTATCTGTCGAAGCATGTTGGAGAGGTTGTGAGAGAGAGAGATGCCTGTCTATTGAGCTCTCTGGGAGGTTGGATCGGACTTTATTGGTAGTGAAGACCGCCAATCCTCTAGCATTTGCTCTTAAGGAGGGTCGACGGCTCATGTTGTCGATAGCCTCAGATGTTCGCAGCTGATCCGCGAGTAAAGAGATAGTGTCTTCCGCATACTTATTTATTTGCATATCTGTGTCAGTAGCAAAAGCATTCTTGTTGCGCATGTCGAGCGTCTCATTGATATCCTTTGGTCGGTTTTGCCCCTTGGAACTCCGGCTATGGGAAGCATCCCAGAAGAATGCCGTGTAGCCCCAGCAGAGTATATCATATCACTCTTTTGAGCTGTTGGAATTAAGTAAGTGTCGAGACTTTTCAAAGCAGGTGACTCATGATCCTGCAGCAGGTAGCATCGGAAAACGTTTCAGAGATGCGTTTCGTTTTGGTTCTAGTTGCGAGTCGAATCTGGAAATGGCTCCACGTGTGTAGAGCCTCCGTGTATATTGTCTAACGTCAGTACGCTGTTTTTCGATAGTTTTTGTCAGTTCCGTGGTGCGAGCGAAAATTTTGTTTTTTCTGTCACTTATTTCGCTAATTTTGTCCGTAAGGAATGTGCTATTGTTTGTCTCGGTCGCTCTGTTGGCGTTCCTTGAACCTTGGTCGGGTTGTCCTCTGTTTACCCATGTAGCACCCGCGCTGAAAGGAATTGCCAAGTGTAGCCCCTGATGGAGGGGTTTCCCATACTAGAGGCCTTTGTTGTGGATTTTAATAAGCAAATCGACCTTGTTAGTTCCTTTTCAAAGCAGCGAAACCTCGCAAGTGCATGGAGACTTAAATGTAAACGAAATAAACCTTTTTCTTTCTTGGGGTGATTCGCCGATCCTGACTAGTTGGTTTAACCTCTTGTACAATTGTCTAACAGTCGACGCTGTTTGTCGATGGTTCGAGTCTCCTGGTGTCGACGGTTTATAATTTTTTCCTTCTGTCTTCATTATATGCCGCTAGATGAGTTTCCTTGTATCTGACTAGATCAAGCTCATGGGGCCCTCCTCATCGTCGTGGCCATGCAACTATTGAGTGTGGTTTGACTTCCTGGTAACACCGGTGACATGCAAACTAGCCCGAATGCCGTTTAGCCCAGCGGGGTTCACACTCTTTTATGGTCTTATTGGGATAAATAGATCGGGTTTCAAAGCATGAGAATCAGAAGCATAGAATTGAAAACGAGCTCTTCCGAGATGCTCTTTTGAGTTATTTTTGGGAAGTGTCTATGTATTGGGCGCAGTCGGACTCAGGTGGTAGAGTCATCCATGTCGGATCATTGTCTATTACCGGGATCGGCTCTCTTGTTGTTGCGATGGTTCGAGTCCTGGCTGCGAGTAACTTTATTCTTCCGTTCTTTGAGAGTTTATGTAGCAAATTTGTTCGCAACATGAGCGATGTTGTGGCCCCATGTCCGGCGTTCCTTGACTTTGGTCGCTTTTGCTTACCTCTGTTATAACCCTCTAGGAGACTCCTCCAGAAAGAAATGTCCGCATGTAGCCCTAAGCAGGAGTTCAACCACTCCTTCTATGGATTTAATATAAGTATATCGAGTTCTAAAGCAGGTGAATCGAAGCTCAGGAAACTTGAAAATAAACTGTTAAAAGAGATATCCTTATTTTTTTATTAAGTGGTGTTACTGGATCTGGACAGTGTTGCGAACTTCCTTGTAACATTTAGGTCTATATAAATACGGTTACGTATACTTGTTAAGTTGACCGTTTCAAAAGTCCTGGCGCGAGTGAAATTTTTTCATCTCAGTCTTATAATTTTTGCAAATTTTATCGCAACTCAAGCATCTTGTGTCACCCTATGTCGGCGTGGCTTGACTTTGGTTGGTTGCTCCCTGTAATCCAGGAGCAACCCATCAAGGAGATTGCGTGTAGCTCACCAGCAGTAAAGTTTCTATATCTATATCTTTATGATCTGTACCGCATCTTAAGTTCCAGACCATTGAGTCTCACACTACTATATGGCTTCATATAGCACAGGTAATAGCATGCCGTCATGTAAGGACCTGCTTATGTCATCTACTCAGAGAGGTAGCTTATTTTCCCTTTGCATCCCAACTAAGTGATTTAATTGCATCTCTCAGTTCCATCCTTCCTTCCATTCACAAACTTTCCATATATAGCGAGGACTTTCTGCATCAAATCCGTTTCCTTTTGCTATTTCCACCATATAATCCCTAAATATTATGAACTCTAGACATTTTGTTTCCGAGCCTGCTCACCATCTAACATAACTTATTACACAGAGAAGCTACCTCACACCTTACTTCTATTATTTATTACCGTCTACTACTTATTCAAATCCCTCCATTATTTACTCCACTCACCTGATAAATCTCTCTCTTACTAATCTCCTCAAAGCTTTTTTCGATTTCAACTCTTACTAAACTCTAAACAACTCTTGCATATAACTTTTTATGGTAGGGCACCCTGTCATCACTTCTTTCATATCTACATATACTCTAGACGCCATCCCTTGCTACCTTTAATCCCATTATGTAATTTTATGTGTCACCCCACCTTTTCTGATTTCTTTCATAATCCAATCATCCATATATATATATTATTATATTAGTTATATAATTATTTTTGTTTTGGTTTAGTATGGATGGTTTTTAAATGATTTATATCTTTATAATTATATATATATATATATATATTTAGTATATATATATATATTTTATTATAATTTAATTTACAATTAAATTAATATCATTATTTCAACTTTCAATTGAATCAATTTACAAAGCTCTATTACTATTTTAATATTCAAGAAGCGAGCATCCTACTTGGTTTGTGTTTGCTTCCGGTTTCAACCCCGACTATAGTTTCTGCACTGTTTTAGAATTGTGCAGTACTTTTCTGGCAATAAAATTTTCACGTACAAAAATATATTTTTATTGAAAAAAATTTATGTCCAGATCCGGTTTCCGTTTCTAATAATCTCCGGCTGGCGGCTCCTAAGATCCGGCGCTTGGAATATCCGCTAAGGTTCTCTGCAAGCTAATTTTGATCAATTGTTTAGGCTACCGTGACTCTCCGGAGCATATAAGGCGTGAGCAGCAAATAGAAATATATTATTAATGATGACGTAACTCCTCTACCCCAGATTATCTGATTAGATTGATACAGTTGTTGGTAGATAAGGATTGGTTCTTTGCCCTCATTGGCCAAATTTTTTGCATTACGTCACTAACCTTTGAAAATTGTTTCAGAGAATGACCGTTGCCAGTTAAAAAGCGTAATAGCTTAATTTAACAGAGTGGTTGAACTATTGTATCTTGTAGCAAATTTCTGAACCTGGGGGATATCCAAAAACGCCGAACATAAAATATATATATTTTTTATTAATTAATGTCGCTTTTAGATTAAATTCTTCAACATAAATAAAACCATAAATTTATTCTTTTTGATTGTTCAAGATTTGGCTGTATAGGCAAAACTTCTTTGAGAAGGCAGGGCAGTTTTCCCCTCATCCCGGTTCTTCACCACCAGTCAAGACACCACTAATGTAGAAAAATAAAATATTTAGTGTCCTATATTGGAAATATACAAATTTTTATAATTAAATTAAATTTCTTCTAACAACTTCTTCGACTTTAAAATTTTGTAAATTTATTGAAATATAGCAAGAAGCTGTTTGATAAATCTGATAAATATAAATTGTAAATTATTGGTCTTGACTTTTATTTTTTATTTGGGCTTAAGGTGCTAGGATAATAATGTTTAAATTTGAATTATAACTGTTAGCATACAAGCACTAATCACACGAAAAACATACCTTAAGTTATAAACAATCCTTTCTTGGTTATCAAAGATGTTGATTGATTGAAGTTAAACCAGTTCTCCTGGCTACCTCCGATCAGCTTGCAGAAGGAAGGCCATCCAATGATTCTTACTCTTCCATGGAATACCTTCTTAAAAGAATCATTAAAAGATTAATCATAATATTTACAAATGTGCATAGGCGTGAAGCAATTATCGTCTTTAAGTAAAATACTTTGACTAGTGAAAATATGTTTTCCATGAAGCACTTTAATTAGTTTAAACTTTGCTTTCTCAGAACTATTACATTATTTACGCATCTTATAACCTTTCCACCATACAAACAGATTACGATAGGAACTGTTTTTTCGAAACACGAAAAATGAAATAACATTCGTTTTTTACCTTAATTGCTACAATTTTTACCTGGTTGTTTTTCGTGCCTGCACGCTAACAGTTTCCCAGCACCTATAAATTTATATACAAATATATGATTTTTCCTTTTTTAATTAAAAGGGAAAATTTCGTAGCATATCTAGATAATGTTCGTA
This sequence comes from Trachelipus rathkii, assembly GCA_015478945.1. Taxonomy (NCBI): domain Eukaryota; kingdom Metazoa; phylum Arthropoda; class Malacostraca; order Isopoda; family Trachelipodidae; genus Trachelipus; species Trachelipus rathkii. Next base: position 14,034 of record JABUQX010067666.1, read on the forward strand.
TATAGTTTTATATGGAATTTCTATATAAGATACCTGTATTTTATCAAACATGTAATTTGCCTATTTTTCTCCTTCTAAGGACAATCGTTTAGTTTCTCTGCCAGAAGGTTTATTTCTATTGCCAGCTCTTCAGCATTTGGATGTCTCTAACAACAAATTAGTAGCATTACCTTTTAAGATGTGGTCCGCCCCTAAGCTCAGAGAATTAAATGCATCTTTTAATCTACTTCATAGCTTACCAGTTCGTCCTGAAGATGCCACTCATGATTATGGTTTGTTAATAGAAATATTTTCTTTTGTAGTTGCACTTCTACTATAATAGTAGTGGTTATTTTATTTAACAATGGTACCACTTCGATAATACTGTATTATAATAATTAATGTTAGGTTTAAGGGTTTCCTTTAGAGAAGATTCTTTGTCAGCCTTTAGTAGTGGTACTTCTATTATAGTAGTAGTAGTAGGATATATTTTATTTTCCTACTTGTATTATTATGATGCTACTACTGTACTATAATAATGGTAATTTTAAGGGGCTCCTTTAGAGAAGACTCATTACCAGTCTTCAAGAGCGCGTAGTTGTTATTGTAATATAAAATTGTGCGAAATTTATACCTCTTTACAAATTTTGTCTCCATTTATTTTGTTCCCGTCGTTGAAGGAAGCATAGATGGTCCGTACGAGATGAGTGATGAAGAAAGTATATCGTAAAATATGTAGTGTAATAAGCAAATCAAGGATATTATATAACTAGGTATATTAGATAGTATATGATAGGATATATATATTGTAATATTATCAGAATATATTATTAATAGGTATATATACTATATAGAGGTAATATCTACGGTAGTATAGTATAGGTATATTATGTAATAGTATAAAGTTTAATGTTATATATTGAAGTATATAGTCATGATAAATATATGTCTCACAAGTAGTTTTTCGTCACATAGGTATATAGCTTTTAGCTGTTATGTATAAGTATCTACTATATATCATTCTTATTACAAGCAAATATTTTTTTTATATAAAATAAATATGAAATAAAATCTTTTTCAATTAAAATAATAATATATCAAGATTCAAAGTATCTACTATATATCATTCTTATATATAACCAATATCTATATATTATAAAATAATGAATATAAATATTTAAATATGAAATAATATATATTGCAATATAATTTCGAATATATTATAATTAATGGTCAAATGTCCAACCCCACTAGACATTGAAATATTCAAAAAATTGTTGCGTTTAATCGCAAGCATATCTTATGAATACTAATAAATTCCGGCTTAAAAAATTACCAGTTGCCCTGACCCGAGTGTTGGCGGACCTCGGAGTTAGGTTCCAAGACACTCCTTCGCTCTCGTGTGCAACTAAGCTTCAGAGGCTAAAAGATGGTTTCCTTTTACCAATCTGTCTCAGGTAACACTATGTAGTACCGAGCGTCAAGGAAGGTTCAAAACCCACTTAAGAATTTAAATTTAGTATATTAGATATTTATACATTCATATCTATTTATGAATAGGATAACAATAACTAAATACTATATAAATAAATAATAAATATAATTATATATATATAGTATATATAGATATATTAGTATTTATATAAAATTGGTGAGTTTGTGGATAAACCATTGAGGATATTAATTGACGGGATAGTTTGATCATCGAAAACCTTCTGACTCTGTAAGTGTGGGCTGAAACTCGATGAGACATTTTATCATTAACACAAAGTAAAAAGAAAACACTGACAGGTTATAAATTTAACGAGAGAGACAGTTTGTAGGTTAGAGGTAGACAAAGATTAAACTATAGACTTGCACTTTTTTCAGGAAATTACAGCACGCTTAAGCACAACAGTTCATGAAGAGGCTATCGACTACAGGACATAACGATGAAGCAAGGGCTGATGCAAATTTATAAGAAAAACTAATTCTTCATCTTGTCATAGGAATTAAACGAGCTGTCGGTTCACTTTCCCATTAATAAAACACAACGAAAAAAATAAATTACCTTATCGCTTTCCCCTGAAAAATTTTAACTAATCGGCTTGTCGAACTAACATATACAACTCACCGGTAAAATTATCTATATTCTGAATCAGTTCATATTTCTGAAAAAATTCTTTCTAAAAATTTCTCAATCAGAAAAACTAAGTTGAAACGTTTTAATAAATTAGTTTAGTGGCCAAGCTTCTGGCATAATTTCAGATGCCACAAAGAATTTTCTTAAAAAACTTACTTATAAACCTTACATTTCGACTAAAATTTTTTTAACACACATTATATAATTTTTTCAGATAATATACCACTGACATCAAATCATAGATATCTACCCCAACTCACCATCTTCTGAGGTGTATTTTTACGCTTCCAGATTTTATTTGTTCTTACAAAATCTTCTTTTATTTTTATCAAGAAAAAATGTAAATACTTCACTGAAAAAGCATGACGAAAATATTGGACAGCCCAAACACAACACACAACATATCGAAACACTCATCTCTCTGCTCTCTCTCTGCACTCAGTCCCTCGCTCTCTCTTCTCCTCTACTCTACCTCCTCTCCTCTCCTCAGCTCTCCATCTCTCTCTCCACACACCTCACACACGCAATGATGTGCTCCTTACTGGAAGCTTTGGGATATATGCACAATCTTGAAAATGGAATCTTTGATAGATTTATCAAAGCTTAGATAGAAAGCAGTCCTATTCATTCTGAAAATAAATAAGTAACAATCAATCCCTATGACTTATGTCTCTCACAGGAAGGTGTCACATAAAAGATGAACTTGAACTGAACAGGATTCAGAATGAGAATTCATGTCATTTTTGTGAAGATATAAAAGTGATAGTGCTCTTACTTAAATTGCAACTCAGGTACACTACGTTCTGTAGCTTCTTGTGCAAATGGAACAGCAGGAATAGGAAAAATCACTACATACAATAACAGTGGCTAAAGAGAAAGGCATTTACTGTGGGAGAAAAGAATGTAGTAAATCAGGCACTCGATTCACCTGGAATAATTTATTTTCCATCACATATATAATTCGGTTTGGCGAAAAATTGTTAAAAGATTGATATCAATTCTGAAAGGGCTGTTCCCTAATGTAAGCGATGTTAAGATAAAAAAAAAAAGGATATTTGTTGGATCACAAATAAGTAAAGTTATGAATAATTCTGCACGTGACGAAAGTTTGAATGAAGTTGAGGTTGCTGTAGAGAAATAATTTAAAAGCAAACTTAGTACTAACTACAGAGAAATAGTAAGTGAGTTCCTTCAAAACTACAGCGAGCTTAGATGTCTTTTAAAATTCGTTTCTTACATTGGCATTATAATTTTTTCCCCACAAATTTCGAAGCTGCGAGTGAAGCCTGGAGAACATTTTCCCTGGAAACAACCATGGAAACACACAAACCAAAGAAAATGATGCCCAGAAATGCTAACTGACTACTGCTAAAATCGAAAAACATCTCCCTGAACCGAACTAAAGGAGAAAATAAAAAGTAGAGTTTGTCTCTATGTACATGTGAATTATAAGGAGGAAAGAGTATTTATCAAAGGGACAGGCAGGAGGGATGTTATCAAAATTTAACCAGTCCACAGGAAGTGAAAGACAAATATGTGACATATACAGTAAATCTGGGTGAGAAATGAACAAGGACGAAGGACTTATAGCGTGGGAAACGCACAACGATACTCAAAAGTAGATAACAGAAGTAAACAGATTTAGAACAATGTTGTGTAGATGTTTTTCTTTCAGGTAGAAACAAATTCAGGAACTTCTTCCAATCCAGTCTTAAGAGAGAAAAAATTGTGTATACTTCCGTCGTCGTTTTCGCTTGTCATTTTTTAATTTTGAAACAAAATGCACACACAGAGGGTGGTATCAACAATACATGTCTCCAATGTGAAGCATTTCTGAGTATAGAGTACGTGCCAAGTAATATTCGGATTACAGATGTATTGTAAGAACTTTCCATTATTAGATTAATCTTTATAAACTATCTTGTTGACACGATGACGACGAAAGGGGAAGCGAGTGTGTAAAGTAGAATTATTAAATTACAATTTGTTAAAACAATATGCTATAAAACGCATGTTTAATATAAAATTGACACATATTTTATTAAACTTCCTGTAGAACTAAAAATACGTAAGCGCTTGATTATGGCTGTTTCGATAATTTTCAACATACCAAACTTCATAGTAATCTTCCAAGTAAAAGAACGATGTATTTCCTAAAGTTTGTCAACAATTTGAAAAAATCGTATGTTAGGGTTTTAAGAGAAAGAAAAAAAAAAAAAATAAAAAAGGTTATAAGAAGAAAAAAAAAAGAAAGAAAAGAAAAAAAGAAAAGAAAAAAAAAAAAAGATAAAAACTACGAATTAAAGGGTTAGAAGAGAAAGGACAAAAGTAAAAAAAAAGAATCACAAAAAAAGTTCAGAAGAAAAAAGTATTTTTTTTAAAAAATGGAACAGAAATAATCAAATGAGCGGAGTTCAATAAAGGCTAGCGCCAGCCGAATTAGTATGCCGCTCATTTGCTATACGGCCGATGCTGGTAGATACGGATTTTTTTCTTTTTTCTTTATTACCGAAGTGTTTTTCCTTTTTTTTGCTCAGTTCGTAGGTTGCCTATTTTATTAAGGCTTCAGTTTTTTGCTTACTATTGAATATCTTAATTATAAATTTATTAGCAGTTTTTAAGCTTCCACTTTTTTAGTGATCAATGTATTTTTTTTTCTTTTTTGTATTCAATTTTTTTGAGAGTGTGAAAGTGTGCGAGCGTTTTTGAACTTCTGGATATTCAAGTTTAGAATTTACTGTAAAATATAGGTTTTAGCTATTTTTTAAATTCCAGGTTTTAAATTAGTTTTAGCGTACGAAAAATTAGCTTTTTGATTTTTTGTTTGGTCTTTTGTTTTCTGTCTGTGCTCTTTTTTGTTTGGACGTGTGTGCGGTATGATGGCGATTTGCGCAGCCGGCGCTTTCATTGAACTTTCCACCAACTCATCCGGCTTGCACCAACTTTGCATCCGTGGGAAACCACCCCTCTCTAACTCTAACCCTAATCTTTTGCTTTTGTCTGAAACCAGATGTCAAGGAATTCATCCTCTAACTCGTTTAATATATCCAACTATAACTTAATTTCATAATTTTCCGTCTAAGGTGAGTAGTGCCTATGAAAAACAAAACACTCCCAACACGGTCTCGGAATCTTGAATCTCCTAACTCGATATTCTGTGGCCTTAAAATCTTTTTCCTTCTACTACAATAATCTTGTGCTTCATGCTACTCTTCTCCTAACAGAACAGACTTTCACCCCTTTTTTACCTACTACTTCTCACGAGACTTATATATCTTCTCATCCAAATACTGAGGTCCTCTATTTTAGGGATTTCAATGTACAAAACTGAATGGTTGGGGACCTCTCATACTGATTAGGTAGGTGAGGAACGCCGAATCGTTTATCATTCTCAACATTCTGGACAACTAATTAAAAGAAGCCCACACACATTCCGGGACGTCCTAACCAATTCTTGAACACACGGACCTATGTTTCACCACTATTTCCTTCTCTCCTTTAAAAATACAACCACTTTCGCTCACTTCGAAATCTACACAACTATATCTCTAATTTTAATACTTTCTCTCCTAACAGCTCCATCCTGCCCTACTCGTTTTTTTTCACTTTGGGCTAATATTTGGGCATTGCGTTGCTTCTACGCAAAACTAAATTGAATACTGCTTGTCTCTGGTACGCCTTCGACTTCTCAAAGGTAGAGCTTAATCGTTGAGATGAGCAGCGTTCATCCTCTTCGACTAAATCTTTCTCTCCTCATAATCCATGTTCGATCGTACTTGTTCTGGCCATTCAGGCTAAGACAGTGCGTATCGGAGGTTGGAAAAAAATTCTCGTTCTCCTATCACTACTTGCTAATTTCCATTCGCAAACTGCAGGATACTCTCGACGACAAAAGCGGGCTTTCTATTAAAACGAAAGTGCGCTAACCCTCCTTGGTTCTTTCCTACTGACAAATCTTCTGGCTCTTCAAAAACATCTCTAACAACTTCTGTTAATCTGTCTTCCTCTCTTATTCCTCTATGCGTCTTGCTAATTCCCAACGAAAAGGCCAATCGCTCGTCCTCCTATTTCCTCTAACTCAACCCTGACGATTCGGCATTCCTCACCTCCTCCTTCTTCTCTCAGTTCCTATGCCTGCCTGTGATTACACTTCGATCGTGCAGCTCCTGAAACCTTACGAACGTAAGAACGGTGACCGGAGGCATTCCTCCCGATTGAGGAGGTTATGCTTCCGTGCTATCCCCCCCCTCGTTCAACTAAATTCTCTAGCTCAATGACCAACACTTCCCTCATGTTGAAGCACGCAACATGTCCAACCTATTCCGAAAAAAAAGAAGCCGCTCTGATCCTTCTTAACTATCGGCCCTATAGCTCTTACTTGGATTCTATCAAATCTTTGGAAACTCTTCTCAAACTTCATTTCTTAAATATCGAATCTTCATCACTTCTTTCATCGCAGTACGCTTCGTGGCCTCAGCTACTGGCGATATACTTCTCCTATCTTCGAAATTTATGGTTTTCCCCCTTAGAAAAACACGGAGACTTGCTGTGGCGCTTGCACAATCGAAGCATTTGCCGTGGTATGGCCACGCGTCACTGCTCTCCAACTCCCCTCTTTTGGGTTTCCTCCTCTCCTTTGCTTACTTATGTCTAGTTTTCTTTCAAATCGCTAATATCGGCTGTTGTTGGGTCGATATTCTTCTTCCTTTTCTGCTAATAGTGGTGTCTCAAGGTCCTGTCTTATCTCCTACTTGATTCCTACTTTTCATTAATGATCTTCTCACCGCACATCTAAACCTATTCACTCATATGCCGATCACACCCCTTATTCTTCAACTCATTTCAATGCTGCTCCTGCTTTACTTCAGAATTGCCTACTCGTCTAACTTCCGATTCTATTTCTCGCTGATCTGGTATAGAATCGGGTGGGATCTAACGACCTTAAGAAATTCCAATTCTTTAAAAACTTCAACTTCTACAAATCTCCCTCTCTAATACACCTTCCAACTTTCCTATCTCTTCGACGTTTCTCTCGTCTCATCTTCCTGGACGAATATAAACATCCTTGCCTTAACATTTAAACAAAAAAAAGTCTTTGAAACCTCACCATCACAATGTTGCTAGCGGCCTCCAAAGAAAACTGGAGTTCTGTTAGACTGCGAGACTTTTTTTCCTCTGCTCCAAGTTGCTCCAGCTATACAAGGCCCATCCCCCTTGTATGGAGTTACTGCTCTCAATCTGGGGGGCTCGGGTTCACCCGCTTTATAGATTAGGTCAGTCGAAAGGCCAAAAGTTCTGTAAAATTGTCCCATACTTTCCAGTTCACTTGCACCTCTATCTTTGCGCGCGATATTTGTGCTTTATCTCTTTTCTATTAAAGGTACCCATCAGTGGCAGGTGCTCGAGGGAACTTATAACCCGCGTACCACCACCTTTACGTGCGCCCTCGTTAGTACAAGAGGTGCATGTATCTTGCACATGAGTTTGTGTTATATTGTAACTCCAGACGTAGTTCGCCTGCGGTGCTTCCTTCTTCCTGCCACCCTGTTCTGTGGAATTCTCCATCTTTCTGTTGTTTCCTGCTGAATTTAAACTCCCCCATTTCAAGGCCTGCGTCTGCGCTCATCTGCGTAATTGGTAGTAGTTCGATTCTGAGGCGTGAACACCCCCTCCTTGAAATAGGGCTCTGCCCGTGAGCTGCTGACAACTGAAAAAATAAAAACAATAATATATATATAATATATATATAATATGATATATATATATATAATATATATATATAGTATATATAGTATATATATATATGATATATAATATAGTATTACAAATATTGCCAAAATTTGTGGACTATAATTTCATTCCACTGAAATTCCACAATTTTTTGGGTAGTCCTCTAATTGCAGAATTGCGGAATGATATAGCCATTCCACTAACTTTTCGTCTACCGCCCACCTTGAAAATCAATTATTTTTCACCCCCCCAATTTTTTTTTTACTTTACCCAAAAACTTAAAACCACAAGACAATTCATTACTTAATAATAAATAATGAATCATTTGTGGTTTTAAGTTTAGGTAGATATATATATAATATATATTAGATAATAATTATATATAGATAATATATATATATATATATATTTTTATAAATTATATATATAATATATATATATATATATTATGATATAATATAATATATATAGAATAAAAACTAAAATTTTTATACAATCAAACAGGCAGGGCAGAAATATGAAGTAAAATTACTAAATAATCTCGATGTGTGTATAAGTAGGTCCATGGTTTAATTTCAGTGAATTTTAAAATATTAAGTAGATTGAAATTACAAATCAGCCATCGCCCCCCTAAACCACTTCAAACACCCCCCCACATTTTCTCTATCTCTCACTTACCGCCCCCCCTAGCACTCCAGTCCCCACCAAACAAGGCATATATCGCCACTTTGTATGAAAGACTTGTATATAGGAGAATTCCCGCTAACTCGCAATCCCGCAACATTAACAAATTATCGCAATCGCAATTGCGCAATTTATTTTGGTATTCTGCAATTGCAGAATTGCGGACTTAAATTGCGAAACGCCCACCTCTGATATATTACCGTAGTATAACACTAACATATATATATATACTAATATATATATATTAATAAATATAAAAATAATATATATATAATATATATAGATATATATATTATAATATATAATATATATATATATATATATATAGTATATTAATAAAATATAAGAATATATAATAACAAAATATAAATATGATTATATAATATATTATATATAATATAATATATAAGTAAATATATATAAAATATCATAACATATATAATATATATAGATAATATTAATAATATATATAAAATATATATACTAATATATATATATATAATATAGACTATATTAGGGTGTCTCACGAGTTATGTTACAGCGGTGTAACACCGTACGGATGTTTAAGCATGAAAATGTGTAAGAATGTATAAGTTCGAATATTTAATTCATTAGGGAGGATGGGATATGTTACGAGTTGGTGGCTGTTAGAAAACGAGCGCACAAACATGCGAATGGTCGAATGGGATAAATATATTTAGGGAGAGTTGGAGAGGGACTTCTGTGAAATGCACATAAAAAAATGAGGTGGGCTTCTCGACATTAATTGATACGGTTGTTCGTTTCCACGCAATGTAATCATAACTCGTCAATACGTCATCCGTAGACATCATGTGCATACAAAAGCCGAAACGTGTCAAGTGAAAAAATTAGGTCCAATACAAATAGGCATATCAATATATATAAAATATCGATACAGCTACAAAGAATTAAATTAATAATACCTAATGCATCCCTAATTACATTGATATTACTATTAGACCTAAGTAAATACGGCCCATGTGAATAATGTACAACCAACAAGCTATCATATGGAGGTAGTCATAACACAGAATTATGCGTAAAAAGTGTAGTGAAAAAGTATAACTTCAGAGTGTTTGTTTAGTCAGAGTCAAACATTGGAACTATGCCACGTGACCAGTATTACGCCAGACGAAAAGCGTGGAATGTCTGGCAAGTGTACATTACGGCAAAACAGGAAAGTGCTCGCAGAACTGCGCAGAATATGGACAACGTTACCCACATCGAGACCGCCGAGGCACATGGCATTCCATAGAGTTTACAGGACGGTTCAAGGTACAGAATCGTGTAGTTCAACCCCCTCATCCACATAACGGAGGGGGCGTGTCCGTTACATCGACATCGAACTGGACGTTCTGCTATACACACCCATGAAAATCCAACGTCCTCATTACGGCAGGCTAGTTCGGTCTTGGGAATTTCGAAGGAAACCATACGACGGATTCGTTTTGCAACATGGATCCATATAGGCCATACATTGTGCAGGTTTGCATCGTGGAGACCAAAAAAGCAAGCTGGGATCCTACTCATGATTGCCTCTAAATGGATGTACCGGACAATATTGAAAAGATCTTATGACTCGATGAATCTCGACTTTACCAATAACGGTATGTATAACAAGTGGAACTCAGACATTGGGCGAAAACAAACCCCCGTCTAACAAAATCACTAATAATGCACCAGGTAACCATACTCGTCAACGTTTGGGTGTAATACTTCAATATAAGATTATGGCCTTAGTTCTTCCAGAGGAAATTGACAGGACAGCAACTCCATTCCTGCCAGACCGTCTTTGTGACCTCCATTGAGAGTGATATACCTTTTAAGAACACAAAGAAAGAATATATTACTAACATGATTGTTGCCAGCACATAGTGCAGCTATAGTGACGACCTACCGACAGAAACCTCAACCGGAAAGATGGATCAGAAGATCTGGTCCATTTCCATGGACTGCGCGTTCACCTAACTAACACTACTGGACTACTTTCTGTTGGGTATCTCAAACATACCGTGTAACGCTGGTTGTAACTGACCCAAGTAAACCTCGCCATGATCTTCGCCTCAATAACACGCATGAGGGAAATCAACCGGCGCACTGTTCATTGGCAAGCAATGAGAAACCTGGCACCAGATGGCTGAGGCATGTATTCGCAGTAGGATGGAACGTTCTTCAAACAAGCATTTGTAAATACTGTTACGCACAAAGTGAAACGAACCTGACAATTCTTCCTGGCATGTGTGGATAAGATTCATAGGTTTAAATTTATTAGAGTAATACCATAACAACTTAATTACATTACATGTATCATATTATGAGCTTTCTTAAATACCATTGTTTTCTTCAACCTTTCACATTCACGTTTAAAACTATTGTGGTAACATGAAATTGCGTTATGTGTACATGCTTGATGGAACGAAGAACCGTAGTCAAGAAAATGCTCGAGAGGAAGATCCCACCTTATTTTAATTATGTGCATTTCACAAGAACCATAAAAAGCTATATCATCCCATTCGACATTTGCACTAGTATTGTGCTACGGTTTCGTACTTACGCGTGGGCACAGACACAATGTAACAAGAGTTATACCTATCGTCCTTAATGAATTAAAATAATCGAACTTATATTCTACACATTTCACACTTTAAACAATCCCTAACGTGATAAACAACCCGCAATATGACACATAACTCGGTGGAGACCACCCTTCTAATGTGTATATATATAAATATAATATAATAATATATAATAATATATATATTAAATAATATATCTATTTATTATATATACAATATATACTATATATATAATATAATAATATGTATGTTTTATTAAATTAATTATTAATAAATTTTTTATAAACTATCATTATATATATATATATATAGATATAATATATATATTATATATTATATAAATATAAAGTTTCTTATAATATATATAGAATAAGTATATATATATAATATATATAGTATATTATAATAAAATATATAAATATAATATAATATATATATATAATCTATATAATAACTAAATATATATATATAATAATTATATATATAAATATATTATATATATATTAGGATGTACCGAACCAGTTCCGGCGAACTCCGCCGAACCTCGAATTTATGAATCCGGTTCCGGCCTGAACTAGCTTGGTTCCGGGCCGGAACTAACCGGAACTTCTACTTTTTCAATGCTCCTTAATAAAATATCCATAATTATCTTCATACACATTATGATTATGCATAAAAAAATATATAGAAATTGAAATTATGCCGAACAAATATTCATGATAAAATGACCATTTCGACCATACTTTTACGAAAAAATTTTAAATATGAAACAAATATTTTACACTCTCAAACCGGTAACTTTAATACTCTAGTAACTGAAGTGGTATAATTAAATTTCATTTTTGAGATTTTTTTTTTTTTTTTTTTAATTTTTTATTTAGAACAACAATATTTTTTTAAATAATTATATTATTTTTATAAAATATTTAATGATCCAATTATTAACCTAATGAAAATAAGTTAGTAATTACATACTAATTGAAAAATAAAATCTAAATATTACTTCCTTTAATAATAAATATAATAAATATATATTGTATATATAAATAGATATAATATATATATAAATATAATTATATATAAATATATTGGTGCATTCTCTGACAAATCATGTGTGGTGGAGCTTATCACCCGTTATCTCCCCTCCGATTTTAAGAAATTCCCGAAAAATAACAAAATACTCATTTTGCACACAAAACTCACTCCCTAACAATATTAGTTCCTATTTGAGTAGGGCTGCCAAAAACAGCCCCCCCCAATTTTGGGTTCCGCAGATACTCAAAATTGGAACCCTATATTTAGGGGAGTGAAGTTTTAGCTGCCAAAATGAGTTTTGTATCCAAATTTCATTAAAAAATCGGAGCCAGGTACGGATTCTTTGGGGCAAACTCACCACACTCGATTTGTCAGAGAATGCACCATATATATATATAAAATACTATCAAAATATATATATATTATATATATATATATATATCATATATATAGAAAATATATAATTTAAAAACTTAATTAAACTAAATTAATTTTTTTTTTTTTTTACAGTTGTCAACTAGGTAAATAATTAGGATTATTAACTAATTTTTATAAAAAATAATAATTACAAAAGCAAAGTTTTCTAAAAAGAATAAAAAAAAAAAAAAAAAATCTCAAAAAAATAAAAAAATCCCCAACCCCGTTCGAGTGTGAAAATACCCGTTCGAGTGTGAAGAAAATATTGTTTCATATTTTAAATTTTCGAAAGTATAGAGTCGAGATCATTTTATCATGATACTATTTCAAAAATTTCAATATACTATTTTTTATGCATAATTTCAAACTGTGTAGAATGACAATCAATTACTAATTTTATAAGAAAGACATTTTGAAAAAAGTAGAAAGTTCACGGTTAGTTTACGGCCGAGAAACAAAGCTAGTCCGCCGGGAACCGGACTTCCAAAAAATCGAAGTTCCGGCCCGGAATTCCGGCCGGAAGCCTCGTTCCGTACATCCCCTAATATATATATAAATAATATATAATAATAATAAAATAATATAATATATATATAAATAATATATAATAATATATATATATAAATATAATAGATAGAATATATATAATATACATTATAATATATAATATATATTATTATATATATATATATAATATATATATATATTCAATATATATAAATAAGGATATATGGTGCAAAATATATAAATATTATAATATATATAATATAATATATATATAAATAATAGTAATATATATAATAATATACTATTTATATAATATAATTATCAAAATAATTATATACGTATATATACATAATATTATTATATAAATATAAATATTATATTATATATACTTATTATTAATAATATATATACTAACACTGGTATGTTCCGCAGAGCTTATTGTAACAGCGTGTAATCACCGTAGGATGTGTTAAGTATGAAAATGTGTAGGAATATAAGTTCAATTATTTTAATTCATTTAAAAGGACGAAGGAATATGATACAAGTTTGTGTCTCACCAACGCGTAAAACTGAAAAAACCGAGCCCAAAAACAAGCAAATGGTCGAAGCAAGATATATACTTTTATGCTTCTGTGAAATGCAACATAAAAAATGTGGGCTCTCCTCTCGAACATTTATTGATACGGTCTCTTCGTCCACAAGAATTTATACCCCCTATATCGCTTCATGTTACCAACAATAGTTATTTGTTAAAACACGAATGCTGAAAACGTGACATATATAATAAACAATCTATCTAAATCTAGTCTCATAATTTAAATATCGATACATTAATGTAATAACTTGTTAATGGTAATCATAACAAACTTTTACAATACACATATGAATCTTATCCACATACATGACGAGTAAGAATTGTCAGCGTCTTCAACTTGCTGCATTACAGTATTTACAAATGTTGTTTGAAGACGCTTCTATCCACGCGAATACATGCCTCAGCCATCTGGCGCCAGGTTCATTGCTTGCCAATGACAGTGACGCCGGTTGATTCCCCTACATGCGTTGTTATTCGACGGCGAAGGTCATTGGGCGAGGTTACTGGGTCATTAAAACCATGCACACAGGATGTTTGAATTTCCCCAACAGAAAAGTAGCCTCAGTTAGGTGTTAAATCGGGAGACGCCCCAGGCATGGAAAGGACCAGATCTTCTACCATATCTTCTCCGTGTAAAGGTCCTTTGATCTAGGTTTAGTCGTCCCACTATCAGCTGCTATATACTTGTACTGAGCAACACACCACATCTCAAATGTTAGTATATATTCTTACGTTTTGTCTTCCTAAAGGTATATTCATCTCAGGAGGTCAAACAAAAGACGGGCTGCAGGATAATGGAGTAACGCCTCCTTCAAATTTCCCTGACAAAGAAACTAAAGTGTGCGCGGACTCCTCAAATCTTAAATATATGAGATATACACCCAAACGTTTAAGTATTACCTTTTCCGTATATTTACTGAATGTTTTAGACGTGTTGAGTGTGTTTTCCGCCTTAATGTTCTTAAGTTTCCATCCTGTATTCTATACATTACCGTTATTTTCGTATAAATGCAGAATATCATTCGGTCCATAAAATTTTCCAAAAGCGCGCGTACATCCATATAGAATGGCAATCAATGACCAGTCTAGGTAATCCCAGCCCGCCCTTTTTTTTCACGAAGCCGAACAAACTTGAAAAAGATAATAATCTAAAACATGCACAAATGTATAGACCCTTATAATAAAAAAAAAAAAAACGGAATACATTTGTATACAAAGCACGAATCCGTCGTATAATGGTTTCCTATTCAGAATCCACACAAAGAACCAATAGTGCCTGCCATAATGAGGCGTGAGATAATTTCTATGGGTGTATAAGCAGAACGATTTCCAGTTTCGATGTCGATTTATGTAACGGACACAGACCCCCCTCACCGTATAGTTGATAAGGGGGTTGAAACTACCAGACCCTGATACCATAAGAAACCGTCCTCTAAACTCAATGATGGAATGCCATGTATGCTTTCGTTGCAGAGGTCGTCGAGTGAGTAAACGTTGTCCATATTTCTGCAGCAGCTCTGCGAGAACATTCACGTGTTTTGTGAACGGTGAATGTTTAAACAAACCGCCAACATGATCACAGCTTTCGTTCCTGCATGATAATATCTGGTCTACTTTACAATGTTTCACAATATAGTTGACATGCATGACTAAAAAACACCACATCTGAAACTTATTATACGCTTCCACGTAATGACTGTATTATGTGCTGCAAATAATTCACTATAATAGTTACTAAAAGAAATAGATATAACCTCTAATATTATTGAGGTTAGAGTTATCTTGAGAATAGTTAAGCAATAACTAGTTCACGTAAAGCACAGTAGTATTAGCATACATACTTAGTACATAATTACACAATGTAATTCTAAAAGGGTAACATGATGAAAATTAGAAATTTTAATTTAATTACCATTGTTAGCTAAATGTAAGATATTTTAGAATATACTCCATTTGAAAATAATGACAACCTAATGTATTACCTAATTATTTCAAATGACAAATTTTATGTTGTGCTCTGGTACGTTGTCAAAGACTTTTTGTATTAGACTCAGTTTTTGCATAATATGACAAGTATTTGTACTATACGCCAACGATAAACGGCGTCTAAGAATTTTAAAGTCGTACATTTGCGTTGTGGTTAAAATCTAGAGACAACCGTTATTCGAAAATTAAAATTTGACTATGAGTCAAAAAGAATGATGAATGTTCCCACCAATCATGTGATTTTTATTGAATTTCAACAAAGCACATTAAATAATATTTATCATTGATAATCCCATTCGACTTATTTCGCTTTATTAAATTGTGTTTGTGCAAAGCCTTAGGTTTTCTAAACAGACTACCAACATAACTATTGATCCACATCCTCTCTAATGAACTTAAGATCCGCAACTAAATATTATGAGTGAGCGAGTGCTTTACAACATTTTCATGCTAAAAGCAATAACAACTAACACAGAGAGTTATTACACCACCACACTGTAACATTATGAACCCGTTATGAGACACCGTACTATGAATAAATAATATATATAATAAAATTGTAAATAGAAATATAAACTATATAAATAATATTAATATTTAAACCAATATATATATATAAATTATATATAACCATTGGTACAAACAATATTATAATTATATAATAAACTTTATAATAAAATATATATATATATATAAACATTTTATTATATTAAAAGTGTCTCCTACTATAAATACGCAAACATATGTATAATCATATACGATAAACAGTATATCACTTTTATATATATTAAAACACTAAACTAATATAACTATAATACTAAAATCTGAACAATACCCGAAGATATATATTTTATAGAATTAGCAAATACTATAAATATACCTATTAATATTAATCATTATATTATAATACCAAATATACTTACACAAATGGAATTTTACAAAATAATCAGAAAGTGTATTGAAGACC
>JABUQX010067667.1:0-12797 GCA_015478945.1 Trachelipus rathkii
AGGTTTTATACGTACACATGTGCACATATTTGCGTACATGAGCGGGTTATAGTTATGCAAGTGCGTTCACAAGCGTTATTGTGCATATCGCATACATGACGGTAATTTCGGTTTTTGTTGTTGGTGTTGTTTGGCTGTCTTTGTTTATTGTTTTTGGTTTGGTGTTTGAACGCGCGTGACACACACCACAAGGAGAGCTTAGGGATTGACTGTAAGATGGTTTATTGTTTGTTGCTGTAATCTTGCATGCCTTTTCGGATGCTTCAAAGAGTGCCTATGCGACTGTAATATATATAATATATTAACTATATATATATACTCATATATATACTATATATATATAATCTATAATTATATTATATATATACTATATAGATATATATATATTAATATATATATAATATTATATATATATATATATATCTATATATATACTAATACTATATTATATATATATATAATATATATATATAGTAATTTTTTATTTTAAGTTTAATTTTACTTATGTTTTTAAGTATTTATATGATATAATATGACTTGGCATAAGATTTCAACTCTGAACTCCCGGCTGCGGCTCCAATGCAAGGCAAACCGCACTTATGAGCACCTCACAGTGCTGTCCTATTCATTATGCATTCCTCATCCTTCGCTCGTTTTTATTGTTTTCGTTTCATCGATTTATGGATTGATTTGTCATTGCCTATGTATCTCCTATATTGTCTATTTTTTCATCTGGAACCACTTAAGTAGGTCCTTAAAATATCTTGAGGGTTCTGATAACCTGCAAAATCAAGTTTCTCACAGGTTCGTTTAACATAGGGTAAGACAATATTACTTGGGAAATTAGTACGTTTGTTAATCACCAGATGTTTTAAGATTCGTGTTCCAGGATGGTGCTGGAGCCGCCCCCGGGGGGAGGTTGGGGCGGTGGTTTTGCGTGATTCGCTGAAGAACATGTCGGCAGTGTATTTTTTCCACTAGCTAAGGTATATATATTATATAATATAATATATATATATATACTATATATATATATTATATTATATATATATATATATTATACTATATATATATATTATATACTATATATACTATATAATATTAGTCATATTATATATATTACGATTATATATATATATATATATATCTATATATATATATATATATATATATATATAGTACATATAAATATATATTATATATATATATATATATATATAATTATATAATAGAGAGAGAGAGAGAGAAGGAGAAGAGAGATTTTTCCCTATACTAACTATATATATATATAATATATATAGTATATATATATATGATATTATATATTATATATATATTATATATTATTATTTTTCTTATATATATATAAATCATTCCCTATGAGTATAATATTTTATCTATGATTGTTTTTATTCTAATATATTATATATTCATATATATGATTATATTATATATTATGTATCTTATATAATATACTATTAATATTATTTATATTATATAATTATTAGCTTATATATATGTTAATTATATACTATGTCTATGTAATTAAGTATATAGCTTCAATGTATATTCATGATTAATAATATTATAGATATTATAATATTATATATATTTATCCATATTATATTATATTAATATATCATTAAATAATATTAAGTATACTAAATATATTAATTATATATATTTATATATAAAATATATTATATATAATTATATTATTATATACTTTTTAAATCATATTATATATACAATTAACTTCTTATAATACTCTATCAAATATAATATAACTATATAAATTCATAATATACATAAAATAAACTAATTTATATTAAGTATAAATAGGAATAATATTTAATAATTCTATTTATAGACAAATCCTTTGATTAAATTAATTATATATTAATATTTAAAACTTGAATAAATAAAAATATTAAAATTTTCATCATTTTTTAAATAATAATTGAAATAAATAAAAAAAATTAATTAATAATATAAATTTATTATTAAAATAAATATTAAATATCTATAAATTTTATATAATTAAATATAATATAAATTAACTAGTTTATTTATTGAAGATAAACTGTGTGTTGGGTGAAAAGGGAACGAGGCCTATATTACTTATACCCCTTATTTACATTAATAACAGAAATTTATTGAAATTCAATTAATTATTATATATAGAATTTGCGCCTAGTATGGAGGGGAATTGGGTATTTACTTGGCTCGCTCTAAATACGGTAAACCTAAAAACTTATTATGTTGGGAGATTAAACTAATTATTAAAAATATATATAGATGTAAATAATGCAATTACTAAATAGTTCTAATTATTATTTATAAATAACCATATATAAACGTTATATATTA
This sequence comes from Trachelipus rathkii, assembly GCA_015478945.1. Taxonomy (NCBI): domain Eukaryota; kingdom Metazoa; phylum Arthropoda; class Malacostraca; order Isopoda; family Trachelipodidae; genus Trachelipus; species Trachelipus rathkii. The sequence goes on from JABUQX010067667.1 coordinate 2,371, forward strand.
GACAATAATATAAACACATCATGTATTAAAATTATAAATATTTATTTAATTGAATCGAATCATTATAATCTATTATTTATAATTGTTTATATTTTATTTTAAGTATTTTATTTTATTACTTTATATATGGTAGAATGAACTGTATTCGTTGTTATTATTTATATTAAATGAATTTGTTAATAAAATTTAAAACTACTAAATAAATTTCATATTTATAAAATATATACTTACTGGTCAAATAAGTGTATTAATATAATCTGTGATATAATATATAATAATATATAGTACCTATGAGGATATTATGGATAATTTATTTTTATTTCATAGGAATAATATTTATATAAATGGAATATATAGTCTTTCATGTTGAGTAGAGATAATCTTTTCTATCAAAATTTTTAAGTTTCTTGTAATCCATAAAAAGATTGAAATTAATATAATAATAATTCACGATTAGCCATCCATATCATATAATAATAATATAATAATAAATAATAAATAATAATAATATATATAATAATCATAAAATAATAATAATACATCAAATTAAAATATTATAATAATTATAATAATAATAAGTAATATATATAATAATATAAAATAATAATAATAATAATAATAATAAGAATAATAGACAAGTTTTATAATAATAATAAAATAAATAATAAATGATAATATTAACAATCTTTATTTGTGAAATAAAAAAAATAAATATATAATCAATAATATAAATAAGTAAATACATAATAATAAAGAATATAATAATAATAATATTAAAGACTTAAAATATATAGATTAATAATTCCTTGGGGGTCGAACCAACGCATGTTGCTACTGGAGACGAATCATACTGCGGACCGCTCTACCGCTGACCATCCTCTAACAAAAGAAGTTAGATTTAAGAGTTGTTCAACGACCGGCCCCTTAAGGATGATTATCAAAGGTTTTTCACAACTGTCTTCCATCGGTCTGTAAGATTTAATAGATTATTTACTTTAATTAAGACCGCAGCTTAAATTAGCGTAGAGTCATACATTATTATACAATTTGAAGCTCGGTCTAATGCAGGTGGTTAACATCTATTAATATCTTACAATGAAGACGGAAGGAAGGGTGAAACATGTTGATGATGATTGAGGGGGTAGTCGTTTGAAAGCTATTCTTGAAGCTAACTTTTTTGGGTTAGAGGATGGCTCAGCCGGTGTAGAGCGTCCGAGTATGTGGTCTCAGTCGGAACATGCGGTGGTTCGGACGAGAGGAGGAATTTTGTTTGACCTTCCAGAACAGTTTATTTACTGTACAAATTTTAAAGCTTTGGTCTATTTGCAGTTTGACATTAATAAAATCAGAACGAGGGAGGACAAGGTGTAAATTAACTAATTGATATCAGCCGTTGAAAGGGAGCTCGTTGTTGAATGTGTTTTTGAATTCTATACCTGTTTTGGTTAGAGGATGGTCAGTCGGTAGAGAGTCAAGTATGTCGGTCTCAGGTGCCATGCGTTGGGTCGACCCAGAGAGGCAATTTTCTTACCTTCCCACAATTGTTTTTTTATCATATATATATATATATATATAGTATATATATAGTATTTATATATTATTATATAATATATATTAATATAATACTATTAATTATTTAATATATATATATATTATTAACTAAAATATTATATATATATATTATATATATATTTATTTATCATATAAATATATTTGACGTATAATTGTTGCTACGAAGATTTTGAACAGCCGCCCTACTGATATATATATAGTATATAGTATATATATAATTATATATTATATTATATATATAGTAATATTATTAATATAGTATATATACTTATATATATTATATATATATATAGTATTATATGAAATGCAAAATTTTAACCTTGCAATATTTTGTAATTGTAAATACCCCTAATGTATTTTCACGATGCTAGGATGAAATCGCTGGACCTTAGCAGTGAGCGTGATCAGTGTTTGATTCCACTACGCTACGGACGAGACAAAAAGAAACCGGAGAATACTTTCACTGTCAAAAGAGCATTACTAGGTTTCTACACCGTCGACTTGGCCGTAGGCAAAATAGGTACGCGCATGGGTGAAATAATTACATAACGGGTTTTATTATATGAAATGCATATTTAACCCCTTGCAATCAAATTAGTATATTGTAAATAAAACCCTAATGTATTTTCACATTGCTGTTGGCCTAAGGTTAGTGCGGAAGCGAAGGAGGGACCGGAAGTAGGCTCATTCTGGAGAGAAGTATTCTCGGTTTTTTTGTCTCGTCGTAGCGTAGTGGTCAAACAATTGCACGCATCTGCTAGATCCAGGATGTTATCTAGCATGGTGAAATACATTAGGGGGTATTTAACCATGTTAACAATTGTGTTGCAGGTTAAATTATTGCATTTATTCATTATGACATACCTAAACCGGTTATGGTTATTATATTAATTCACCATGGCGGGTACTTTTGTTTTGGCCTACGTTGAGTGGAGCGGGAGGATCGTAGTAATCTTTCTTGCGGTAAAGTTATCTGTTTCTTTGTTCGTGTAGCGTAGTGGTCAAACATACAAGTTATGCTGCTAAGGTCCAGAGATCGTATTAAGATGGTGGAAAATACCATTAGGGGGTATTTTAGCCATTTATATATATTTATATAATATATTATTATATAAGTTATATTTATTATATATAAGTTATATATAATATATATATATATAATATAAATTATATATATTATATATAAAATATATTATAATATAATATTAATTATAATTCATAGTAAATCTAATTAACGATATATTATTATTATATATTAATATATATATAATAATTATAATTATATAAATTATAATTTTAGGGCACTACGATTAAAATTGGGGGTTTTCTTAGCTGTGAAGTCTTTTGATACTTGAAAGCCCCTGGGGGGGGTGCCCGAGTTTAAAAGCACTGCTGAGTTTTTACCATAAGATAATAGAAATCGTCATGCATGAAATCGAACACCCAAAGAGTATGAGTCCGTACTTATTACAAAAAAACGTTCTCAATGTTATTACTCTTACATCTCGAGGAGGAATATTTAAGCTTAAACTACGCAAAGCTTTATCGACATCTAAATTTAAAATATATTGTTATTATATCTAATCGGATCCCACAACTGCAAATTATGTATCGCATCGTGATTTTCTGAAATCATACGTATACTAAATACCTTTTCTATATTTTTTAAAATTTTAATTACATTCTCTAATAATCGGATCCACAGTGTGCATTTATACATCAGCATACTATGTCGCATCGACAGTTCATCTTAAGAAACCACTACGTAAAATTAATTCTTCTCTACAATGTTTAATAACTTTAACATTCATTACTATACAGTATTTTTATTCTTATCAATTCATTCCTAATATATCCAAGTCTCAATGATACTTTAAATTATTATTATCAAATTGATCCTTTCTTGAGGCTAAGGATTCTATGAAAGTAGTGTATTTCTTGTTCTTTATTAAAATGATTTCAATACGAAGATAGGATAGGCTAATTATGTCAGCATTAATTTTAGTCTTCTTAATGGTATATAGGGTGATAATTTATATATATATTATATATTATAAGTATTTATATAATATTATATAATATAATATGATATAGTATTATATATAAATATATTAAATACTTTGTAAAATATGCCCGCAAAACATTAACCAATAAAATCTCATATTATAAGAATATATTAAGTATGTGTTATATATATATATGTCCCTAATAGGTATATATATATATATATTATAATATTATATGATATATTATATAGTATATTTACTATATTATATATATATATATTATCATATTAATGTACTATACAGTATATAATAAGTAATATAGTACTATAATATTTATATATATTAATATATATATAGTATAATTAAATATTAATATATATTAATTATATATATATTGTCTAATATTATATATATTATAAATATATATAGTATATTAATAAATATATTGCTTTTTATACACTATACTATAAGATATATATATATTAATTGTCACATACATAATAATAGCCATATAAGCAGAAGGTGATAGTATATATATAGTCTATTATTATAATATATATAAAATAATATATATGATATATATATATATAGTATATTATATATATACATATATATATTATAATTTAAGAGACGTTTTATGGGTCATCTTCCCTTGTGTAACTTAATTCTAAGCCCAGGTCAGATAACGGATTAAATTTACAGGGCACCAAAAGTGACCAATCCGGGGGGAAATAGGGTAACATTTTATTGAATGTTAACTCTAATCGTCAACCAGAAAATTGGGAATTCCATAAATGGGCGATCTTGTAGGAAAGAGGCAAGCGCGGCGCTGGTATAAGGGGGGAGCTAGTGTGGTGTTCTGAAGAAGGGTGATCGAGGGGCTCCGCGAGGTTAGATAGAGTAATATATTATATTTATAATAACTATATATTATATAAATAGTCCTTTCCTAAAAGAGGAGACAAAAATTCCCTAAGAGAAAATTTCCTGTTTTTTAATAGATTTTGGGTAATACATGTAATGTCAAGTTTTGGGTAACTGAACACTAATTTAACTAACTAGTACATAACTAGACCTAACCTAACCTTAGCTTTAAACTAACAACTGACTAGATTGAAGAACTACAGTGATTAACAGGAGTCAACTGATTATTAATCTCCATATAAATTAATTATTATATTGTGTATATTATTATGATAGCCAGCTAAGTTAAGGATTTATAGTGGTTAGGATAGCTGGATTATTAGTTTGTGTCAAGGTTCAAAATTAATTATATCATTAATACAATGAAATCCTGGTGCCAGGAAAAAACCAAATTTTAATTGTTTTTTAAATTATGTATTATGATTATTATTATTTTAATATATTATTAATATACCATTAATTATTATATATTAACATTAAATAAATATCAATTATTAATATAATTATTATATAATTAATTATTTTTATATAAATTTGTTCATTTTCCTTTTTAATTAATAATTATTTTATGTTTATTATAAGATTTCGTTTTGCCTTTTATAATTATTCATTACTTATTATTATTATTACCTATTAATCTATTATTAATTTAATATATATTAATTCTAAATCTAATAATATTAATTATTACACCCACAAGATAAAACAGTACGATCCAGAACGTATCTCATCATAAAAAAAATTGTCTTTTTATAACAGATCTTAATTTAAATTTTCAAAAAGAAAAAAGCAAATATTCAAATTTATTACTATACTCATGTTATCCAACGAGTACTACATTTTTACTACAATACCACTCTGATTTCTAATAAAACTAAACAACATATAATAACGAACTAATAACACTGACACTATCACTTCACAACTTGTATAAGGTTTATTCGTTTTGGTAAGTTTGGTGGTTTCAAGATATAAAAAGGAAGTTTTAATTACTAAGAACTCTCACTCACTACGAAGCTATAACATGAAGACATGAACTATAGGCTCTATGAATTCTCAAGTTTTGTTTCTCGTAGACTCACATGAGATCTAATTAATTATACTAGGCTCAAAATGATTTCATAGTAAGCTAGTTTGTAAGTCTTTGTAGAACTATGTAGACCTCGTGGTCTGACACCTGTTGAGTCTCAAGTTGTTTTGTAGGATTCCTAATTATGTATTAGTGTTATACTGTATTAATATTAACTATATATGCACATTAACCCAGGTTATTTGGTTGTTTCTGCTGTAGTAGCTATTTGTTGCTGTTATATGTGAGGCGCGTGACACACGCACACAAACGAGGATGAGTTGTAGGAAAGAGCGTTCATTATGCTGAAGGAACTGCATATTTTTGTTGTATTTATATTTACTGGTTGTTTGATAATAACTTATATTATATAATATATATATAATGATATAATATATATATAATATATCTTAATATATATATGATATATGTATCTATATAGAATATATATATTACTATATATAGAGCGTATAGATGTAATATTATATATATATATAGTAATATATAATATAATATATATAATATTAAATAAAAATTATAAAAAAATATAATATAGATATATATATATATTCATATATATATATATATATATATATATATTCATATATATTAATACTCACGTAATATATATAGTCTAGCATCATTTTGAGAAAGCCTATATACGGTATATAGTATTAAATAATATTATATATATAATATATATATGATCTACTATATTATACGGTAATATTATATAATGATATATATATACTATATATATATATTACTATATATATATTATATTTTTTATATAATATTATATAAGTATATATATACGTATATATCTATATAAATATATACTCATGTTAATAATATCATATAGGCATATATATTAGTCATATATATATAGTATGTACTATATTATATATATATATATAATAGTTATATATTATATATCAATTATTATAGTATAGGCTATATATATATATGCTATATATTATATATATAGTATATATATATCATATATATATTATAGAAAAAATAAAAAGATTTAATTTATATAGATATATATAAAAAATATGTAAATTTGGTGTTTTTAACATATTAATTTAAATCTAAATGTTAAGAAATTATGATCTATCTATCTTATATATATATAATATAATATATTAATCATAGTATATATATATATAAATCCATTTTATAATGCCTTTATATAAAATATATTACATGTTATTGGATATCATTTCGATATATATATATATAATATATATTATTATATTATATAAATATATATATATATTATATATTATATAGTAAAAAAATTAAAAATAAATGAAAAATAGTAAAAAAATTATTAATTTATAATATTAATTATTATTATATATATATAATATACATATTATATATATTATATTATGTACTTTCTCTCTTCTCTCTCTCCTTCTATATATGATATTATATATAATATATATATATATATATATATATATATAGTTATACTACTTATATATATTTAATATTATATATAGTATAAGTATATGATATATTATATTTATATATAAGTTATATATAATATTATATATAATTATATTATTATTATATAATATTATATATTATATTATATATATATAGTATAACTATAATAGTATATAGATAACTATATATTATGACCTTGAGCTATTGTGAAAAATAACGTGCCGAAGTACGTTTAGCGACACGGGGTCGCTCAGCACATTCCTGGAGCAGCGATCTTAAATTGTATACAACGTATAATTGCCAGAGTAAATTGTCTTACCACTATGTTAAACGAACATGTAAAACTTGATTTTGAGGTAATAGAGAACCTCAAGGATAATTTAATGGACCCTACTGGTAGGAGTGGTTCAGTGATGAAAATAGAATATGGAGATGCATAGGGCAGTGCATAATGAGAAGAATAATAAGGAGTTGAGGCTTGCATTTCGATCACCTCTCAAACTGTTTATTTGCTCACAATTAAGGTGCTTTGACATTGGAGGCTCGCACAGCCGGAGTCAGCGTTGAAATCTGTATGCATACATGATATCATATTTTAAAAATATTTAAACTGAACTAACAATTAAATTAACTTTATCGTTGGATGAAATATTACAATATACATAATTATAGAATTAAAAAAAATATATATATATATATATATATAGTAATATTATATTATATTATATTTTGGTGAGGTGTTGTTATGTGGTTTATATATATCTAGGTAGTATTATAGTATATATAGGGGATATAGTATAATGATGTATTATTTATGATATGTTGTAGTGTTATTGTAGGTTTGTAGTTGTTATATTAGATTTTATGTTGTTTTTCTATGTTTGTGTGAGGTATAGGTTAGTGTGTTATGATCGTGATGTTTATGTGATTGTTTGTGTTCTTGGCTTTGTGGCAGACATCGTAGTGTCATGTAGTGGAAGGCTGAATAAAGCTCGGTATGGAGTGTTTATGCGGTGGTTATGGTTGATTGTCAATGTGTGTAGTGTAGTCTAATGATGCTTCAGCAATTCACTAAGCTCTCCTTGTATGTGTTGGTGTACACGGCGTTCCGCATAAAAACAATAACAAACCAATCAAAAACTACAAAACAAATCAAATGCGCTCCTATCATTATGCACAGTGAAACGCATTGTACGGATCTTGCATAACTATATACATCATGGTAAGGAGATAGAGTGTTACATTGTAGTAAATTGCCGCGTCCTCTCTGCTTGTTATTGTTGAATATTTTACCCTTTTTGAAATTTTCACTTTTAGATAAAAAATATGACAAATTATTTAACAGTAAGATAATTTTGCTTCGCTCGCATTTCTCTCCCCTATTCAAAATCTAACGGCGCTCCGGCTCTGGTTCGGGCTCGGATCGCGGTGCTGATCGGACTGGTTTCAGGCTCCGACTCGGCTTGACTCGCTAGGTGGTTTGCTAAGTATATGGTGACATGAGCTAGTGTCATATGGGCAGGGATGGAACGAACTCATTGTGGTGAAATGCGTTTTTGTAAAGGTAATTTAAGAGAAGATGAAGAAAAATCATCATGCCGATTATATAAATGTTACAGAAACACATCCACACATGATATGCTGATTATAAGTGCAAGACATCATCACAAAATTATTGGCTATTCACTTACCAACTGATGTAACTAATGCGATAAAGGTTAATAATAACACAAGTAAAGGTTAACATCTATTAAAAGACATGATTTTACATCTGATATAAAAATAGCTACCAAAGAATAGCAGTCCAAAAGTTTTATTCCAAAACGGAATCTTTTTTTTTTTTCATTTATAAATTTTAAAATTTTAATTTTTTTAAAGAAGCCAATAAGGTTATGCAATTTTACAATGTCTGAAAAGGATTTTGAGTGACGAGGAATTCTGAATGATTGCAGGGTTTAATACAATATATTTATATTTTGTTTTATAAGTATATTAAATTTATTTAGGCCTATTATTTAAGTAATTTTTCAAATATCACAAAAGAAGCAAAGTTCAAGTAACGAACAAAAGCAGGGTTGTGATTCATTGAACGGCAACAGTCACTATCTTTTATTCTTCAGCGAACCAATAAGAAGAGAATACAGCATAAGAAAAACATGTTAAACATACTAAACGGGATAATAACCGATAAGAATAAACACAGTTTTGACCATTGAGCAGGAGCATCTGCGGATACTAGGGGGAGGGCACTGCCCCTAAATCTGGCGAAATATAAAAAAAAATGAACTTATATGTTTTGCAAACGATCTTTTTAATGGTTTATTAGTAGAAAACTGTAAAAGATAATAATTTGTATTGCATATATCTATCAACTTAAGAGATTATTTACCTTAAATTCTAAACGTATCTGATTTTGTCTAAAAAGTAATCTAACTGTGTTTTCATTTTCATATTGGCTTGAAGTCAACTAAACTGTGTGCTTTATACAGGTTGGCTTTTCTGACACAGTAATGCTCCCGCGTAGAACTCTCAGTAAGTCGATAACCATTTGGCGGCTGCCAAGGCTGCTAAATCAATCAAGGAATGCGTACCCGTTGATATTCAGCTGCAGACAGCAAATCAAAAAAACAAATTGCAGAAATTTAGAATTAAATATTACAGCAATTTTGAAAACCAATAATTCTGCGGTGAACCGCTGACTTTACCTTTGAAGAGGGTTATACGGCCTGCATGAGGGATTTTGGAGACTCAAATTAACTTCGGAATTAGGAAAGTTTTTTGATGTTGAGAAGCAATCGATAGAAAGGGGTTGAGTGACAAGGGCAGAAAAATGCTAATATGGAACCGGTCTCCGATGATTCAAAAGAACTTGTCAATTTGTGTGGGAAATTATCATAAAAAACATGATGTTGCGGATGCAAAAAAAAATTTTGTGTTACTCCCACAAGGGCCGATAAAACTGCGAATTTGTCAGGCAATGAATCAATTATATATAGGATTAAAGTTTTTCGATCTTGAAATGACTTGTCGAGAAAATTTCTGGGGTTTGAAGTGAAGGGATGGGTGTTAAAATCATTGCCAAAACGATTGATTAGTTTTAGAAAAAGAAGGTTGTGGAATTCCCGTGTCTATGCGTTGGGTGCCGGGATACACGACGGCTGCGGCAGCAGTTGGCAAGGAGAAAAAACATGGAAGTTGAAAACGAAACTGCTATATAAAATATAAAAAAGGATTATATTTCACTGTGTAATGCCACACTTTAATTTGTCATTAATGACCCTAAACATTATTCCGTAAATTCGAAAAGCTATTGCCACAATAAAAGACAAACTTTTCAGAGACTCCACTCTAAGAAGAAAAATACATTCCCCACTTGCCTAAACTTTGTGAAGCCCGTT
>JABUQX010067668.1:0-20000 GCA_015478945.1 Trachelipus rathkii
GTTCTAATTTTCTTATGTTGTGTTTTATCTTATTTTTATATTCATGTATATTTACTCCTATATATCTGAGATTTTATCATGCTTTTAAGGTATGTAATATGTATTTATAATTGTTTATATTTAAAATAAATAATTCGTGATGATATATATATAAATAGGTATTATGTAGTAAAATAATATAATAAATGATTTATAATTATTATCATTCACTCCTATTGTGAGCTTTTTTCTTCTTTACAATAAGGTATAGGATACAATATTTATTGTTTAAGTTACATAAAATATTGTTAAATTACAAAGTATTAAATAAGTGAATAATAAATATTAAGATTAAATATTATAAAAGATGTCTGTAATGAGTTATAGTTTTTAATATTTCGCTGAAAAAATAAAATCTATTGATTTTTTAATATTAAAATGATTTATGCTCCTTATATTTCAATTAAACAGTGCAATACTAATAGTATATTATATATATATTTATTATATATTATTATTCATATATATATTATTTGAAAAAGAATTCCAAAACAAAAATAGTATTAGTTATAATTATATAGAATATAGATAGACACTTAATGAGATAACGGTTATATAGCTTTTTTCTTTTTATTATATTACACCTATAGCATGTGAATATTTATAGCGGTTAGTTATAGTACTTGATAATACTAGTGGTGATGTTGTGTACGTAGGCTATAGCCTATATATATATAATATTATATATTGATATATATATATAGCGACGCGTGAACGAGCGGGTACGTCAGGAAAATATTTATAGGATAATGAGTATATTATATATAAGTCACGTGAGGTATACCTCACTGCGGCGTACGTGTGAGCTCGCGATATGGCGGGTAACATATGATATATATGTTAGTTATAGTTTGATATACGTGAATAAAATAATAATATGCGCTTGAGTGCGGATGCGCTCAACGTAGCGAGACGTGAGGCGTGGTGAGTGAGTACTATAGCGGCTGAGGTACTGCTAATACTACTGCTGGGTTATAGCGGGGTGATCGTTAGTGGCACTCTTATACATACTCTATAGCGGATATAAGATCAATAGGCTCATTATAGCGTTATATATTCCAAAGTGTAGTGATCATAACCTATATAACACTATAAAGGTTTAAACATAATATTAACTGCTGTTCTATGATGTGCGTAGATAGATGTAGTACCATTTCAATTGTTTATGTATTATTACATACAAAGATGAATCATTCTAATATAATAAGATAATATAGTCTCTAAAAGATAATTAACGGCCGGGTCTATAATTAGATGAAGTATATCATCCAAATTGACAGAACCTTCATAATAGTTGATAAGCGCATTCTAATATAGTCTTGAAGTAATAATATATTAATAATTAATATTAGCAATTATTATTAACGATTGTTATGCATTACTAACATAAAGACTTGGTGCAGTTTGCTAACCTTTACATTCTGAAACCACATTGCTTGAGATCAGTGCTAGTTTGGACTTTGTCTAAAGCTGAGGCCAAAAGACAAGAAGAGAGGGAAGAGATGAGAGAGAGAGAAGAGAGTAGAGAGTAGTTAGAGAAGTACGAGAGATGGCATGAGAGGAGGAGAGGCATTATGTTGAGAGAGAGAGCAGAGAGGAGTACGAGAAAGATGATCGGGGTGTGTAAGAGTGTATGAGTGATAGAAGTTGGGAGGCATCTGCGTGTTTGGGTTGTGAATAGTGAGGGTATGTGTAGGAGTAGGTTTAGATGTAGAAGGATGTGGTCTATGGAGAGGTAAGCGCATTATGAATTTAGTGTCATAAGGGCGTGAATGTGTGTATAGAGAGGTATCTGTAGTGTAAAATTTTGTATGTATAAGTAGTGACATGGTGTATGTGTGGTAATAAGAGATGACGATAAGTGAGATGTATGTAATAGAGATTTGCGGGGGTGGGAGAGTTGTAAGTGTTTTTTGTATGTTGTTTTTATTTGAAGTTAAATTCTGTGTGTGGTAGTAACGTAATCCTGTGTGTTGTGGTGTGTGATGTCGGTTGTTGTGTGTGTGGGTAAAGTGTGTGTGTGGTGTTCAAGTTAGGATAAAGATCCATACATTGTGCGTTCAAGTTAGGAACGAAATATGGGACGGGTGGGGCACGAGTGGCCAGAAACCTTATGTTTGTACGTGGGGCACCCAATATATTTGACTTTCCATTGGTATATTTTGGTGGAATGGGCATCAGAGTTAAGGTCGAAATACTCATGGTCAAACAAGGTAAAGACAATAAAAAGAATAAGCGGCAACTAAGCCCATAAAACGGAGAGAAAGGATAAATCAACAATTATCCCACCCACCCTGTCTGGTGATTAGAGGATAATATATTTATTAAAATTATCCCATGGAAGACCAAAGGCTGGTCCGTACTTTTGGAAAATTATATAGGCTATTGTGGGTAACATTGACCCCAACTGGAAACCAATGGGTTGGTGTCTGAAAATATAGGGTGATGTGTGCAAAAATGACACCCCGTGGAATACCAAAAGGAGCGACAGTAAAAATTTATTACCATATAACTAATAGCCTTCACTAGTCTCGCTGTTGGTTACATACCATATATATGACCATTTGGACTATTGACAAATTAGGTAGCAAGATTACATTTAGAACTAAGCTCGGAATAATTTAAAGTGGGGACACTGCCATATAGATTATGAACTCCATTAGGTACTGGATGATTACTCCTTAGAGTGATTTAAGTGGTATGTCTTCTAAAATATTTCTCATAGGTTATTTGAGGAGGTGATCCTCAAAAAAGGGTTACCACAGTGTGAGATATGATATATACCATATCTATAGGCATAGTATAGTTGATAACAATAATTAAAATATATCCTAGGGATGAGTTGGGACTTTACTTATAAAATTGATCTCACATGGAAGACAACTGGCAGAACTTATGATGGCATAAAAAAATAGACTTATCCGTTTATTCATTGATTATAATTTAAATATTCAAAGTATATATATATATTTCTCGATTTTTTAGATTTTTGTTTTTTCAGGGTTGGTTTGCCATTTTAATTTTGGACTTTCCATGTGGTTATATATGATCCAATAGGGTTATCGTTATAATAATAGTTAAAAATAACTTAAATGACAAGTCTATATAAGTACTATAAATTCTTTTGTTACCATACTTCATAGTCTTTATTTCGTTTAACCATATCGGAGAAGGGAATTATACTATGTGGAGTCCATAAAAGATGATCCTCCACGGAAGTATTATTCATTTTGTGTTGGGATAGTCTAATAAAACACATAATTCACTGTTAGTATATTTACTATTTTTTGTGGCAACAATACGGTGAGATATTTTGTTGCCGCACATGTGTTAGAGAAATTAAAGTGTAGGGTTGTGGAGTATATTTATATTCAATTAGTGGGGTTTATAATTTACGATATATATCGTGTTTCTGTGAATAGCGGAATTGCTTCGCCTCCTGTCTGAAGCTAATCCTTCTATTTCTTCGTAGGGTTTGCATTCTATATATTTAGTGATTAGGTTGTTATTGTTCCTGAAAAAGTAATTGACCGGTGTTTTACCTTATATTAATAGAAATATAATGTGGATTATGTCTTCAAGTTTTTTTAGGGTTGTCCCACTTTATATATTCTGGGTGGTCTAATTAAAAATAATTTGGATTATCAGGTGGTAATAAATATTATATTTTATCAATTTATATATTATATAAAATATTAGGGTTTCTTCTTTTTAATATTAAAAATTAGGTTTTCTCTTATATATAAATCACTTCTCCTTATAAGGACTATAGGGTAGTGATAAAAAATTGGGCTCAAAAATTCTATTCCACCTGGGAAAGATTCCTGTAATTTCTAAACTAAATGTTCATACGGCCAAAAAATGGTAAAGGTCCCAAAAAGGTCAAAGGCCCAAAAAGGGTCAAGGGTCAAAAAGGTCAGGTCAGGTAAAAAATTTGGTCCAGTCTTATAAAAAATAATCAAAGCACAACCTTATTAAGACCTCATAAATTTTTTGCAGGGTGGTGTAAATAAGAGGTATATCAAAAATAGGTCAAAGTCCAGATTGGGGCTATAATATAAATAAGAGTTAGTCTATTGTCTCAGATTATCACTGCTGTCACCCATCACGTATTGCTTAGTCTGGCTACTTAAATTAGTGTATCAACTTATCAACAGAGCGTAGTAGGAACACTGATACAGATAGAGGATAAAGAAAGGAGTGTTGAGAGATTGTGATAGACAAAGAATTGTTCCACAAGATATTATAGATGTTATTGGTAGTCTATATGGAGGTATATATAGGAGGAAAATAAAAAATATTTAAATTGGCTTTATCTAGTTTGGTAGTATTAGTAACATAGAACCATCATTACGAATAAAGATAGGAAAGGAATATTGTTATTGATTACAGAGTTGTTAGATGATGTTTTTGGAAGAGGTCTCATGAAAGATTGGTCGTATATTCATCTTTTATATCATGGCGGTTCATAAATTTTCATTTGGTAAAATTTTGGCCAACAGAACTAAGTGAGTATCTCATTTCTGTTCTTTCGCCCCTCTTGTGATACTTGCGTTTTTGTTAAGATGAATAGTGACCGGCCTGTTCTCGTCGACCACGTTTCCGCTAATTCGTGGTGTCACATCTGTCCACGTTGAAATCCCTGAATGATTTTGCGTATATGTAAATTATACTGACGAATTTTTCCTTAAGACTATATGATAATAATTATATAAAGATAGTAGGTCCAGGTTTAAGAATTTGAATATATTATATATCCTGAGTTAGTTTTTGTTCGCAATACTAACCTCGGTTTTTCCGATAATTGAGATTCGGTCTACGTGTCATATTAGCCTCTTGAGGCTCATAAATCAGAACTAAGATTGACGAATTTATCTTCAGATATCTAATTATATCTTTATTGTTAACTATTGAAGGTGAGACATTTAATGATTTTAGTGTTCGTAAGATAATATATGATTCTTATTACTCTTGTCTTCATTTTTTTATTTTCTCTCATTCTGCAGCTTATAACTCGATTACAGTCCTGTGCTTTTTTTTTCATTCTCACTTTCTCTATCTACTGTTATTGTGCCACATTTTATTCTAATTGCATGTTATCTCCAAATTTTCTTAAAGCTTTTGCTTAAGTATGTTCAAGTCATTTCTCATCTTTGTCTTTTTCCCCAATTATATTATATATTAAAGTCGTGATTAATGCACAATTACGTATATTCTCTATCTATCGCCATTATCCTTCGGCTTGGTTTGTCTCAATTTTTTCATTCCGAGCAGAATTAATTACGTGGCCGATTGTCAAACATTACCGCCTATTTAGGGTCAGGAGTGAGCGTGTATTTTTGAATTTTTCGGTCTATTGTCAGCTAGAGAAAATTATGTTATTAATCTATCTATCAAATTAATGACAGTGATATACATTATTGTAATTGTTAGATACTTTCTATAGCGTGTGGTTCAGATTTTACTTTCGATATGTGTTTATCTGAAGGTTGGTGTATTTACTATCTATTCTGTTAGAGAGAACGCGACTTTTATGTTATAGTGAACAGCAATAAGGTAAATATGTGTATCAAGAATTTGGTTCTTGAAACGCAATCTTCATAATGTATCGTTTGTAGGTTCTATTCTGGGTAATAGCTTGCTGATGATCCGTTTGAGTATTTATGCTGAAGATTTTATTCGGGCTTCTCCTCACTCCTACTTAATATAGATCTTGGTATCTGCTGAACATTTTGATGTGTTTTCCGGCTTCTTAATATGTTACTGGTTTTAACTTTCTAAATATTTTACTGATATTACTAATATTTTTTTATTATTAGCTATCTATTTTATTTAATATGAGTAGTCATTCTACTATGATGAGTTTAACTACATCATATCATGCTTCAGATATGGTTGTGTTACATTAGATAGATCTCCCTTTAATGTAGTAGACCTGCAGCAGTATGGACCATGATGAAGAATTTATGATAAACTGGATGTTGGGAGCAACATTTGAGTACTTGGAGTGCTAATTATATGATTGGTTTAGTAGTTGAATTAGGGTAGAAGGTGAGAGGCATGCGATCACTAATTCTATTTCTCGGAAGTATTTAGATGTATGGGCTCATAAGAAGATGATAAGGGAGGCGAGTGGATACTCATGTAGCAGGGGCTGATAATGAAGTATATAAGTTCCGTGCGTATCCACCAGTGTTCGTCGTACGAAAGATCTACTGAAGATATAGATAGAGAGTGCTCTTATAGGCGACGCTCACGAGAACATAATCGCTCGTTCTTAAATAATCTCATTAGTGTGTGGGTTCTATTAGGTGATTAATATTACTGTATATGATTTTCTCGCTCGGATCCTTGGACTCTGGATTGCTATTCAATATTTCTGGTAGTGTCGGATCCTATTGCAACTAATGGTAGATAGATTTTTATTTTGTTCCTCCATTCTTCACTTAGATGTGGAGTAAATTTATTCTTCGTCTAGAGGATTTAGCAGTGTTTCATATATAATGGGTGCATTCAGTAGAAACAGTTATATTGAGAAATAATGGATAATCATAAGTTTGGATATTTTATGGAGGAAAACGAGTTAGGTTATTGGTGGGTCGGATTTGACTCTTATGTCTTCATATTTATAATTAACTGTGGTTTTCTAGAAACGAACAATTATAAAGTTAGGTTACGTCTAGATTCTGGAGTATTAAGGTTCCTAGATATGACCTTACTGAGTGATGGTGCCTCTCTAGTAGGTGTAGATATGAGATTTGCAGTAAGACTCCACTTTTTTGAGGAGTTTTTTGTGTTTATATCTGGTAATTTCCAACATGCTAGATTATAAAGCCCCCCGGCTGTATTCCAAGTATGTAATTCGGGTGCGTTTTCTTCACTTGTATATTTATTTTCTGCCCGTCTTATCTAGTATCGATCCAAAGCGACCATATTACTTTTTTTTTCGGTAAATTCTTCTGAAATCAAATACAATCATCATAATATAAAAAAACCGCAGAAATCAAACACAGACGAAAAATCAAAGGAGAATTGCACGGGAACAAAGCTTATTCGTGTACGCGCCAAACACCTAAAATTTAAAAAACTTAAAAACCCTGAAATTTTTAAGTATAGAATACAGCCTAAGATCCACTTTTCTCATTATTCGTACATAATATTATATATGATAATTCCTACGAAAAGGTTTAAAAACACTAGCTAGCTACTATCCACGTACATTACATATAGTATAATACTCTAGAAATTGCGTTATTAAAAAAAGAAAAAAATAACTATTGAAATGAGAGAAGTTAAAGAAAAAAGTTGTTTGATCTAAAATATTCTGTTAATTGAAATTTTATATATAATGGCTATCTAAATAAATAATGTACGTATATATATTTTACTTAAGAACTCAATAAAAGTGTGAGAATAAGATAAGACTCTGAGAGCTAAAGTAATTTAATACGTAGACGCAATTAAAAAAAGTAAGTCGATAGGGTGAGAAAAAGATAATAATACATAACCTAGTAGTTATCTAGCTATTATATTATATATATAATATATTATATATATATATATATATTATTATATTATATTATGTAATGTATTATATATATATAATATATATATAGTATTATACTATTTTTATTATAATAATATATAATTTAATTTATATTATGATATTATATATATTAATAAATATAAATTTATTATAATTATTATTATATATATTAGATGAATATAAATAGTTTTAACTGTATTACATAAATTATTATTGTGAACTAACGGCTGATTATTTAAAGAGTAGTATGTATTTGTTAGTCACTTGATATCTAATTTGAGTGAATTATTTGAGTTTTTATAACTTTCATTAACTTTTTTAATTATTAATATTAATATATTTACTTTTATATTACTATGGATTAATTCTGTGTTATATTATATTTATCAATTTAATATTCATGTGGCTACTTAGTTCTTTATTATTTTAAAATTATTATTATTTTTTTAAATTTATTCTTCTAAAGTACATTAATATTAAAATTATTAGATTCTAAAATTATTTTTTTACCTCAAATTCTCAATTTCTTCATCTTTATACTCACAATAAAAAGTGATGAAAGAAGTATCTGGCCATAATCGGCACTCTCGTTTTGATTAGTTTATACGTATTCGTAAATTTATATCTCCTTCGTGACTGTGAATGCTCTATTTATTGCTCAAAAGTGCGTGTCTTAGACGTCATCTAGTTTACAGAATGGTTAAGTTCTGACATTTATCTATTATTGGAAATAGGAGTACCAGATATTTTTAAAATAATTAATAGTTAATCCACCGTTATATTAAGGAAAATAAAATCAAGGGCATATACAATCTTAATAAATAAACCGAATTAAAATTGATTCGGATCCCTGCCAATCCAGATATGTATATGCTGCAAGTGGATGCGGATTAACAAGAACAGTGATTACCTAAATATCTAGTATACTCACACTATCTATAATACTATAGTAACTAACTTATATATCCATAATATATATATTATATATATATTATATATTATATATTATTATTATTATATATAATATATTAATCATATCATTAATATAATATAATAGTATACTATATAATATACAGATAAACATTTAAGTTACTTAACGCCACACGGAACGGGAGCTTCGTGATTAAAAATTAAAACACAAAACCTTCAGAGGTTGCTACCTCGATTCCGACACGGGGCAGTATATAAAATTATTATTGAGTTCTGAAAAATTTAAGCCATGAAACTATTAATAAATAATTAGTATTAAATATAAAAAATGAAATAATTAAAATCATATATCTCAAAAAACTACAATAGCTATAATAAGTCAGAAAAGGAATACTATACCAAGGGAGGGTGCAAGTGTGTAAAATATTACATTTACGAATTGTAATTAAAGAATAAAATACTTAGTTAAATTAGTAAGGGTATACCGCATGATGGCAGGAGTCGGGGTCTCTCGCATTCCGGGGAAATATCACTGTAGGTAGCCTCGACTTTGTCCCCCCTCCGGGAGGTGCCTCATATATCTACACTAGGATCACGTACCCCTTCTTTATGGTTATTTGGCGTGTCTGCGGGGGGTCCTCCGTAACCCTCACTTAATGGAGTATAGGTGAAACCATAGTACCTACCCCTGTGTCCCCGTCTGAGCTTAGTATAGCCCCTCATTGCCGTGATATACTTACTAAAATAATTATATTATAATTTTACGCCCTCACTGAAAGGGTTAAATAAAAATAATAAAAAATAAAAAAAAAAATAAAAAAATAATAAAAAAAAAAAAAAAAATTACATATCGATCGTTACAATGAAACAAATCTATTTAGTGTATATCATAAGATTGCACTACTGTATGAAATAAATTTTTGATCACGAGCTTCCGTTCCTGTGTGGGTACGTTTTAGAATAACTTCCTGGTTCGCTATATGAATATATCTATAGTACTTATACTAATACTAATATTAATATATATTTATTACGATATCTATATATATATATTATATATTACATTATATATTATATTATATATATTATATAATAGTAAATATATATTAAGATATATATATCTCATAATATTATTATTATTGACTTATATACCTATACCATATTAATAATAATACTCTAATACCTATATATATATATATAATATAATATATAATATAATACTATTACATATATATATAAATATAATTATATTATATTATATATACTATATATTATAACTATCATTATATATTAATAATATTATATATATTATATTATTATAATATTAATATATACTATATTATATTATTATATATATTAATATATATACTATATATATATAATATAAATATAATGAATATATTTTACTAATATATATTAATTATATTATATATATAAATATAGTAATTTTAATCAAATAATAAACATATTTATTTATAATAATAATAGCACCTCGATAGCTCGAGTGTTAGATAACTTACTCGCTGCACCAAAAGACGTACGGGTCCCAGGTTCGCATATAACTGTGGTCGGGTGGGATGAATGTGGCTTAATTCTATCTTTGGCTTGGCTCAATCTGCTCGGAAGGTTAATTCGAGGTACTAACCTCTCCTTGATTAGGGGGTCTGCCCGTGAGCGGTGGTGTTTATTATCTGTTTATATACTATATATTATATATATATTAATTAATATATATATATATATATATATAGTATATATATATATATATATTTAATATACTATTATATATTATATATATTATCTATATTTATATTTGGCGAATGTACTTGTAAATGTTCTAAATACATTAGCGTTATATATTATAATAAGAATATAAATTCTCTACCATTATATACTTTTAAACTTATAATGATATATTATTTCTCACTATTTCACAAAAATTATCAACATTATATAGTTAAAACATATATTATATATTATATACCAAAGATTAATATATTTTTACAGTAAAATAAATAAATTAATAATAATATTTTTAAACTTCAATTAAGTTAAAGGCTTTAACCTATAATTCAAATAAGCAATTTCATTATAAATTTATAATTATTATTATATTCACAAAAGGTATTTTATTAATATTATTAAAATTTATTATATCTATAAGTGGAATTATTATCACAATGTATATAAATACAATAATTATATATAGATATTTTCACACAATAAAAATCTGAAAAAATTAATTAATAAACTAAGCCAAAACGTTCATTTTCATAAGAACTTGAACAATTTTCAAAATACAAAATTAACGTCGAGTTATATTGATTTTTACACCCATATACGCGAGTATATTCGTATTCATCTGCACCGCTTAACTAAAGTTATTATTCCTGCTATATTATGTCACATAAATAAAAACTTAAAAAATAAAAAATTCTTTTATATTCTATATCACTCTCTTATCGAATATGTAAAAAAATGCAGGTGAATCATCTTTAATTTTTCCAACTCATATAAGTGTTAACATTAGCAATAGATAAATAGAGTAACATCGCTTTAGTGCTTGTAATTTTTATTAACTATATAACTTTAAGTGATTTGATTCATAAATCTAATTTATATTAATAAATTTTAATGAGATAATTCATTATCTAAATATTTCAATCCTCTTCCGATAGAACTCTTTATTGAGAATAATATTAAGTATAATTTTTTGTACCGCACATATCCACAACTTAATCATTTAGAGATAAACATGTATTCAGTGCCCATTTGCTTTAATGCAAAAATACGTTTATTTCATTAAAATGTTGAATAATTAATATTCAGTCGTGTATAGAATAATGTTCATGTAGGTGGGAATTCAACCCACTTTAGAAAAGTTTTTTTTCCATATTAAATAAGAGCGAAACAGACCCATATAATATTTATAAAAAAATTATTAAAACAAGTACAAAATAGTTATACATAAAATTATTTAATTTTTGCTACTATATATACTTGAATACAATATAAAGTCATGACTAAAACGCGCAAATGTGAATGAACAATTAATCTCGACAATGAATTGTGCATAATTATTACTTTACTAAACCTATTTAAAGGACAAATTGCATAAATTCTCAATTTCTCCAAATAACTTGTAACACATTATGAATCTAATTCCTTTTACAACCGAAATACCTTAGAAGAAAAGTTAACAACCGTGCTTACTGTAGTCTATCATTCAAATCAACCCGAAACATTACCGTCTCGAAAAGATTTCCTCCATGGGACCCAATTTGAGGTGTACTAGGGGGCTCCGAGGTGGAGGTGAAACTACCGCTAACGATCCCGCTGGTCTTCTCAAACTGTCCTTAAATCTAACCACCGCCTGCTCCACGTCCAGTCGTCCTGCCCCCTGCACCTAAATGCAGTCTCAGACAGATAAACGATAACAAAATTACCACCGTACAGTCTCTTTATTACCTCAGGAAACGTGAACGTATTTACATTCTTATGAGTGATTGAGATAATTCCTCACATAAAATTCCTTTAACACGCAATTTTTACGAGGAGTTCTACGATACACGCGTGTGTGTCTCGTTTTCAAAATATTTTTTAAATCCCAATCTAGATTTCACCAGCAAATAAATATACATAAAACTGCAGAGATACATGTAAATCTTGTTAGAGAGTAGCATTAAAATGCAAGTAAAATTTTTTTTTGAAAATATCACCGTAAACATGAAATTAAAATAGAATGGCAACTATTTTATAAAATAGGATTGTGATTTTCCTGCAAACTCTATAACAAAAAAGAGTCAAAGGAATTTGTCATATTAAAAATATTTTAAGCCTTGCTGTGACCGAAAGACTATTTATGCTTTTTCTATAAATCATGAATTCATTCATTTGAACTACTAATTATGCTGCTCCCAATCATTGGAACGGTTGTTATTATAGTTCCGGTGTTGGTTTTCTCTCTTATAGGTGCTATAATTTTTACAATCAAATGCCTTGTGCCCTTTCATCCCACCTTTCAAAGCATGTTGACTGGAATTTGAATCAAACTGTGTATTTATACTTTCTAATAAACTATTAAGAATAAATGTATGAATTAAGGCCGGAACAAGAGGCTACAAAGTCACAGAAGGTGTGCGTTCAAATAATGTATTTGTACACCTTGACCGCTTGATGTAGTCAGTCAATCTGTCTCATCGGATAACTCTCTCTCTCTCTCTCTCCAACTTCCACTTATAACGGATCTCTTCGAACTTAGTCAGAGCTGAGAAAGTGGCTTCTTTCCAGAGCCCGATACTTACACATGAGATGGTATCTTCCCCTGCGTCTTCTAGATTTTCACTTGCTGCACTTATTAGATTGCATCAAGACTTTTTCATCCCTCTCAGAGTTACAATACTTTCCGGGGGAGGCCCTCGCTTACAGATTAGCTCTTTAGGCAAAAATTGCTTCTCTTTTCCCTCTAGCAGTAGTCTGGTCATCTCAAGATCATAAACCCATGCAAGCTGCCTACCTCTGCATTACCATCAGAGATTTCTCCTACGTTATTGCCAGTCCGTTCTACCACTAGAGCTGCTGGCAATGGAAAGAACAAGGACTACTCTCCTGCATGTAACGCTAGTGATTTCTTAAAGTCAGATAGTCAGTTGATCATACAAGATGGAGCCCAGTCTAATCGCCCACGTTGCTTCTCACAAGCACAAAATTTGGAGAGGGTTTCTTCTGACTTCAGTGAAACATTTCAGGAATATGGGATACCCTCCACCTCCTTCCACTCTCAGGGGTAGGATTATTCCATCCACTCATTGTCATCATCTGCATCTTCTATGGAAACATCTCCCAACCCTGGTCTGGGTGGGACCCTCTTTCTTCCGGACCATTAAATTATTTCTTCTTCAGCCATTGGATCTGAAACGGAGCGACATTAATTGTAAACATTGGCAGACCCGTTGGATGCGGGTTGGTCAGTATTTCTCCGCCGATGTGTATGGATGGCTAAATCCAAAACATTCCAGTGGCATTGATCATTCTTCCTCCCCTTCTTTTAAGTGGGCAGTACTCTTGCATCAAGTTTGTTCAGCATTTCTTTGTTTTGGCTTGTGACTCTGGATCATCCATTAATCCAGGTAGCCATTACGGGCATCTTTGGTGAAACTCTGCTGTGAGTTTTCAATCCTTGGTCACATTGTTCTTTACAGATAAAGCTACAGTCTTCCCATCTTCTGTCAACAGGCTGCTTGGAGCAAGCAGCCTTTCGGTTACTGTTCCTTCAGGGATCCGTAGTACTATTGATATAGACATTGTTCCGTCCCCCCTTTCAAAATCTTTCGTGCCTCAAAGACGTCAGCCTTTCACTGGTAGATGAAATAGAGAGACGACTGGCTGGAATTCGTGGGAACTCCTTCTCTTCCCACCAGTCGAACACACGGTGGAGACCTTTCCGCGTTCTCAATCCCGCTTACCTATTGTTCATAACTTATCTTTGTCGCCAGGATATTCCTCAAAATCAGGATCCTTCCTTGCAATCTAGTTTTTTGCCTGGACATAAAAAAAACGCCCATAAACGAATTTAAACTGTAGTTGCCGATCGTCCAGGACCCTAATTCTTAAATTGGTCTCTCACTCTCCCCTTCTCCTGACCACACTCCTACATGCTGTAGCCACTCGCCTTCATCTTTCCACAACCTACACTGTTTGCTCTATATATTTGGCTCCAAATTGTAGTACACAGCTAAAGATATGAGTGATCTCTTGAATCAATATCTCACTCCATTAGTGTTGCTGGGGGATTCTAATGCTAGACACACACTATGATATGACACGGTCATATCCCTTCAGACCAACATTTCTGGTAGATCTGCTGATCTCTTTTCTCTGGGTTGTCTCATTACCGACTTTCTTTCATATGAACGATTGGTTACCAATACATCCTCATCTATTGATATATTGGCGCTCCATTTCTGCATTTGATTGTTTTCGGTGGTCCCGCTTGGATAACGTATGTAGGAGTGACCATTACCCGATAATTTTGAAGGAAAATACTTCATTTCTTGCACCTTCTCCATACTCACTATGGCAGTATGAGCTAGCTGACTCGCTCAATGTTCATTCTACAACAACTGTATCCATCTATCTGGATGAGGTAGCATTTCCTGCCATATAAGATGCCTTCAGCTTTTTTCCTCCACCATCATTAAGGCAGCAACGATCCCTGTCTCGAACTCCGATCAGCCGTAGACTGCTTAATTCCTGGCGGTCCCAGGGACGATCGTAGGCCAATCGGGAAGAGAGAAAGTTTCTCATATTTAATGAAACATCCAATTAATTGTGAAAATAAAATAATATGTTCTATAATTCAGCAGCAGCATGATCTCGTTGCATTAACCGTTGAACATGGAAGAAGTACTTTTGATCGTATGTGTCTAAGGATAACTCCGAGGGTTCCTTATCTTTGGTTTAGAAGGTTATGCAAATATTTCAAAACATTGCAACAACTCTCTTTTCACCGCTCTTCGATATGGCACTGGCATTTCTGATTCCCTTTCAGCTCCGCCATCGGTGACAGATGTTGTTGACTACTGCTTTCCTATCTACTCTAATGTTTCTCATTAAAAAGAGTGTTTTAAAAAAAATTTGTAATAGAAAGCGGGATGAAAATTACCATTACAATCGTTTTTACACCCTCTTTGAATTTCAGACATCCATTTCGAAATGTAGATATGGTACTCTGGGTCTACATAGCATATCTGTTAAGAAGCTCAGAAACATATATCTAAAATTTACAGCCTTGATCCTGAACCTGTTTAGTAGAATCTGAGTTGAGAATATCTTTCCTATCCTTATGGGCGACTGCTAATGTAGTTCCAATCCCAAAGCCTGGAAAGACTCATATTTAGTAGATAACCAGTGAAATATTTCCATCACATAACATATGTGCAACGTACTTGAAAAGATGGTAGCTGATCGTTTCATTCCAGTTTGGATTTCGACACCATCGCTCAGCAGAAGATCCTCTTTTTCATTTCGATCATGACTTTAGTAAAGTCTTCTCCAATAATAAGAACTTCGTTCTGGGGATTTTCTTTGACTTAGAGAGGGTATTCGACACCACGTGGAAGAATGGTATAATTTTCATGTTGCCCTTTCTGGTAATTAGAGATCAATTGCCGCAGTTTATTGCCCAATGTTTCAATATCAGGACTATCAGGGATTGCTGTTCTTCAGTTTTATCTAGAGATATTTTGCCATCACTTTTAATGATATAGTTGACTCAATTCTAGATCCAGTCAGGTTTTTTCTGTTTGTAGATGTCCTAACTATCTGCGTCTCATGAACTAGATTCTCACATCTTGAGCGTTTGCCCAAATTAGCAATAGTTATTATCACTCCTTAGGGAATTCGCGTAATTTCTGGCTCTTTCCTTCCAAGATCATGGCCCTCCACGGTGGGCAGCTGGAGGCAGCTACCTTATCCCCCCAACCATCGCTAATATTATATGGAGAAACCATTCCCGTGGTGTCCCAGTCCAGATTTCTTGGTCTTATTTTGGATGACCGCCCCTTTTATGCACCACTCTTTGTGTACCGTAAGACTCTGTGCTACAAACTTCTTGGTCTTCTTCATCATCTCTCAGAAAAGTATTTGGGAGCCGACGTTAAATCATATCTGCGTCTGTAGGCTGCCCTCTTTTTTACAAACTAGATTATAGGTGCTTTGTCTATGTGCAATCCTCGCCAAGCTTACTCCACACTCTTGATCCAGTCCAAAATGCAAGTTTTCGAATTCAATGAGTGCTTTCCATTCTTCCTCTGAAGGTGAAGTGAGCTTGCGCTAGTAAGAAGCCGCATGCACATGTACCTTTCTCTAATTTGATACAGAGACCGACATTTGAATACTGCTGACACCTCTATACTGCAATTACACTCGGAACTGCACCAACACACTACACTCAACCATCGCTCTGACTCCGATCAGGTGGTGTCCCTCCAAAGGTAGCAGTACTGGCTTTTTCTGATATTGTGTAAGTTGCTCACTCAACAACAATATACTTATTCAGAGAGTGGTGTCATATTTTCAGAATACATCACTCATCCTGGCCTTTCCGTCTTTCTTTTCATATGTTATCAGACCAAATCCAGCTGTCAATTTTTGACTGCTTTAACCGTGCATTCAGTCACAATCAGGTAACCATCAGTATTTCATACCAGTTTCCACTGTTGGATCCCTAATAGTTGTTGGCGTTAGAGCCTCTGCAGATTTCAAGATTACAGCCTCATTGAATATCTTTCTTCCTTTGCTTCCCCGTTCACCGCAAAGTTAGTTGTGATCCTGTTGACCCTTTCTAGAAGTCTCTTTACTCATAGCGACGATTCCTTCGTTATTTGCTTAGACTCTTGCTGTTCCTTTACAGGTCTTTCAAATCTGTATCCGAAAAACACTCCTGTGCTAGTTGTATAGACATTTCTCCACGTACTTCGCTAAGGAAAGAAAATTGCCACTCTCTTCTGAATCCCTTACCATGTTAGGGTAGCTTGCAATGAAACTGCTGAAAGAGAGGCTAAGGTGGACTCCTCTGATCATCAGCTAAGCTCAAGTTATCCAGCGATGAATATTAGAAAAGTCTAACTCCATTTTTAGGATTTTGCTCCCAGTCCTCATCAGGGTTTCAAAGATCTGTGGCAAGAGTGTTGGAGTTCCCACATCCGTGGCTCTAAACTTGTATTGTTAAGCCTCGGTTGAGGAATTGACCCTCGAGCTTCAAACATAATAGATTGCATGAAGTTATCTTGGCACGATTTCGTATTAGCATGTCTGTCACACTCAAGGGGACTATATCTTAGATCAATTTTTCTCTGTGAAAATATTGTCAAAGCCATTCTCCCAGTCCAATCAGTATATTTTTGTTGACTATCTCAAATTGGAAAATGTTCGATGAA
Organism: Trachelipus rathkii; assembly: GCA_015478945.1. Taxonomy (NCBI): domain Eukaryota; kingdom Metazoa; phylum Arthropoda; class Malacostraca; order Isopoda; family Trachelipodidae; genus Trachelipus; species Trachelipus rathkii. The sequence continues at coordinate 17,455 of JABUQX010067668.1, forward strand.
ATTTTTTTCTGGACAGTCTCTACCAATAACAAACTAGCATATGTTTTTGCTGAGTAACCCTCTTCCAATAGTCGCAAGACATTTTAGATACTTGCCACCATCGGTATTCTGGATAACATATAGTTTATCTAATTTAACATGCTAATCTTCAGCCGTTTGTTCCTAGGCTCAGTTCCTCGAGTTAGTGTAATTCACCCGGGTTTGACAGCTTTTTCGCGAGCCGTGGACTGGAAACTAGTGATGCTGCAGATGCCATTTTTTCGCATCCCGGATGCGATGCGGATGCGGAATGTTTGATTTGAACATCCGCGGATGCGATGCGGCTGCGATGTTAAATATTAATATATTATATGTATATATATATATATATATATATATATAATATATAGTATAATATATATATATATATATATATATATATATAATATATATATTATATATATATATATATATATATATATATATATATATATATATATATATTTATTAATATAATTGTTACCAGGGTGAGGGACGGGGACACAACTCAAATGGACCCCATCAACCTCTTTCCCTAACCTCCGACCTTAATGAAAGAGAATTTTACGATGGATTAATATACTTTGCACTAGTAATTGAAATTCCAAATATGGAAGGTTTTGCTTGAGAGAATCAATTTTTCTCTGGCCTTTTCTGCTGAAGATGTTTCTCTTTCATTCAATATATAGCCCAGCATTGCTTAAATACTTTTCTCACTTGGAACCTAGTGGAGAACAGGCCAAGTAATTCCTTGCAAGTTTACTTAAGCGTGGGCAAACATTTGCATTTTGCTTAATTAACACTCCATCAACTGATAGGATCGTCATTTGATTTATATCTAGTCGTTTTTCTTGGTGATAGTTTCATCATTTGCAATGCATCTTTTGATAATGCGTGTGTTTCTTCATCACTACTGGACTGTAGAATTCTTCCAGTGAATCTGTTATTGATTTTCTTGTAGAAGATGTTGGTTCTGTATATTTCATTTTTTTCCTTTTAATGGATGGCTAATTAATAGACTGTCGGATTGAAGTTTTCCTAGCAAGTTTACTCAAAAACGTGGGTAAACATTTTGCTTAATTAACACTCCACCAGATTGGATCATTATTTGAATCTAATCGTTTTTTTTGTGATAGTTTTCAATCATTGCACTACATCATCTTTTGATAATGCATGTGTTTCTTCATCACTACTGAACTGTAGAAATTCTTCCAGTAATCTGTTATTGATTTACTTGTAGAAGGTGTTTTTTCTGTAGATTTGTTTTTTTCCTTTTAATGGGTGGCGAATTAATAGATGTTTTGGAATTCGAAGTTTTTTCAACATCAACACAAAGAACGATTTAACTTGTTCTATCCTCTTTACACAAACTTGCTTATAACGGGAATCTAAGTAAGTTGCAAATAGTATGAAGGTCATTAATTTCCCCAGAACCAAAGCGTTTTTCTATCTCTAGTTTAATTACGTCTTTCATTCTTTTTAAATCGTCATCATTTTCATTTGAAGATTGTTCAAAATGCTTCCTTAGCGTTGAGATTAATGATATTACATAAGAGACAGAAGCTGTTGAGGCGCTGATTTTTTTGGTAGTTTCTTCGAATGTCAATAAGCTAATGCAGTGTGAATGTGATGTGATTTCCAAATGAAAATAAGATTGTTAACTTTGGAATACGAACTGGCGTACGAAGCAAAGAAGTTCTTTGAGCAATAATTCTTTCCATCATATGAAGTGTACTATCCAGCCGAGTTGGAATGTCTTTGGATAACACTGAAATATTAAATATGAAGCCGTATTTGACTTTCCTTGAACTCATTTACATTTTTATTTTATCTTCAGATTCATCTTAAGTATTTTTATAATTAAATTCTTTATCAAATCTAAACAATAAACATCCGCGGCAACAATCCGCAGGCAAAGTGCGATGCCGGTGCGGATGCGGATTTTAATAATGTTGCGGATGCTCCGCGGATGCGGATGCGGATGCGATGTTACCTGCATTCACCGACGGACCTGTACATATAACCCCACCCCCCAAGAAGTATAAAAAACAATAATTTTTTATAATGTAATTTTATTTTGGATAAACGTCTGATTATAATTATTATTATTATTATATATTATTATATTATTATATTAAATTATATTATTATCATTATTATTATTATTATTATTATTATTAATTATTATATTAATTATTATATTATTATTATTTTATTATTATTAATTATATTATATTATATAATTATATATTTTATATCTAAATCAAATTATAATTATAATTATAATTATATTATAATTATACTTAATTATTATTATTATTATTATTATTATTATTATTTTATTATATTATTATTATTATATATATTATTATATTATTATTATTATATATTATTATTATTATATTAATTATTATTATATTATAAATTATAATTAATATAATTAATATAATTAAATAAATAAAATTATAATATAATAGATATTATTATTAATTATTATTATTATTATTATTATTATTATTATTATTCTT
>JABUQX010067668.1:35000-37500 GCA_015478945.1 Trachelipus rathkii
ACATTCAAGCATTTATTCATTTCATTAAATTTCCCACTGATGTCTGGCTTAAGTTTTTTAATAAAAAGAGATTCTGCAATACGAAGATAGTTGAAATTACCAACTTGAAATAAAATTTTAAAACAACTAGCAATTTCAACTGCAGGAAGGGATTTGTGATCCGTCGTGTAATGTTCCTATATTTTACTGGCTTTATACCTGTATCGCATAATTTGGGTTCTTAAAGTGTTAGAGGAATTACAAACTACTCCTTTGCAATTAAATTGATACACAACATAATTTCTGTAAATTAAATTGTTGTCGTATTTTATGAATATCACTCCTATTCACCATCCTTTACCTTGTTAATATCGCTTTCCCATTTTCTTTACATTTTACCCTACATATTTTGGTCTCTCCTATTTTGACTGATATTCAATCCCCCTAGATACTGGTAACTATCGGTCAGTTGTCCCTGTGCGTATCTTGTTCCAATCTTACCATCCTTGCTCCATGGGTAAATTTACAGTTCAAACACCGGTTGTTCTTGACCTCCTCTGTGTCTTTCCCTCCAGCCAAAGTAAAACTTAGTTTAACTATGCAGAGAAAGCTATTTAAATGTCATAAATTTAATTACCCATACATATTGTTGGTGCCCCAAACAATGTGTCCTACATGCGGAAGTTTTTATACCCTAGCTGTGATAAAAATCCTCCTTGCTGTCATTTCTGTTACGGTCCCCATCCAGCCTCTTTTGTCTATTTTTTCTTCTTTGCCTTGAAGAAGAAAATCCTAATGCATTGAGTTCTTCATAAGTATGATCATCGTGAAACTCCACGCTGAGCAAAGAAGAAGTTGGCTCCTATTCCTTTACATCTAGAGTTGTTTCTAACATCGCATATGGTTCTCATGCATTTGTATTCAGAATTTCCTCCACTCTCGATTTCTTCATTCTGATATCCGTACCGGACTCCGGGTCACCTGGTATGGAGATTCCTTTTGCTCTCTACCATAAATCAAACAACCACTCTACTTTTACTGCTAAAATATACATCACTCTCGTGATATTCATAGAGCAGAGATTTATGCTCCGCCTGCGGATATACCTACTGAGTTTGCCACCTTTTCAGCCTCTGAGGGTGATAACAAACGTCCAAGTGCTGCCTCTGAACTCAATTATAGTATCTCATGTAAACGACTTGCATCAGTTTTGTAAGGGGAAATAACAATGCTCTCTTAATACTCGAGATAGCCTATTCAAAAGGTGGTCTTCCCAGACTATACATCTGTCCTCACGTGCATATCGAGTCATGAACCTCCTGAACAAAAGGAACCCATTCGGACAAAAAGACAATGGTCACTCTTGCTAAAACGGGCTCAGACCACTCATTAAGAAGAGTTATCATCTTCTGCCCATTCCGAGTTGTTACGCACGTCGATTTGTTAGACTGCATCGCATCAACAATACTCGAGTGATTCTGAAACTTACTTGGATGATGCAGCAGACTGTTCAGATAACTCAGCATCTGTGGGATTACCCTTATTGAAACTGAGGTCTCATTCAAGAGGAGGTATTGGAAGAAACCTTAAGAGGACGTAGTCGTCCTTTCGGAAGAGGTAGCTCTGCTTTGTTAAGCGTTGAAGGGGGTGGTTTCTGGTGGGATCAAGAAGGAAGATTCCACTACTCTCTCTGATTCTTTTATTCTATCCACTTAGTAACCATCGCCAGAGCCACCTAGACTTTCTCTGCCGCGAGTAGCTTCTAAAAAATTGTCTAAGGGCACCACATACCTGACTTGCAATGTGTCTCCTAGTACTTCCGATGAAACTAATCCTAATTGTCATTCTTTTTAATCTTTCCTGACCATTGAGAATACACCTATTGAAGGGGAACAATATCCTTACCAGTCTACAAAGATATCTGTCAAGAGTACGAAAATTGGGAAGTGTTCTAGACTGGGAGGGTGTCTCAGCTTACTTCTTAGAAAATCATCTCTTAATGTAGCCAGGAATCTCTCCTGTCATAATCAGAGATATCATCACATATCCCTTCTGCATGACATTCCAGTCAGTGGGTTGTTCGTTGGCTAACGGCATCATCAGACATTATCTTCTGAGACGACCGCTGTATCCCTGAAAATAGTGACTATCGTCACCGACCGCCATGAACATAGATTATATAACTTTCTATGGAACGTTTCCTTCAGTGGAACTGAAGTGGATGTTTTTTCAATGGCGGTGAACTAAAGAGATTACTTGCAGCTCACCAGTGGTTGAAAATTTATTTACAGGTACTACAACTTTGCCACCGAGACCTATTACAACCTACAAGGTACTGAGAGCCTCTTATTTCCTTGAATCTTTTAACCATATTCCCCTCTTAACCCCCTATCCTGCCGTGGCATCTCGTATCCGAAATGAAATACAGCTTACACTGTGCTCACTGTACCTTACCCTAGCTATAAATATACCAAGAAAAACCTTGTCACTATTTTCAAGAGTATCCCAACTCACATGATAG
>JABUQX010067668.1:42500-47987 GCA_015478945.1 Trachelipus rathkii
TTTCAGAAAATTTGTATCTTATTCATTTGAGAAAGAAAGGGTTCTTTTATTTCAATACAAAGTAAATTTAATTTACTTCCATGTTTTTCTTTTTATAGGTAATTTCTATTGTTGCTGGGTGCGGACAAAGCGGGTTACACTAAAATATCCATGTATATCTTGTGTCTTTTGGGACAGTCGAGATGAGTAAGGGATCACTACAACGACGCCAATGGCCGATCAGAATAAACTTGAACCAGGGGTCATGACAATTTTTTCTTTTACCTTCTAATCGAACCTAAAAATGTTTTACTTCCACCTCTACATATAAAGCTTGGAATTATGAAGAATTTCGTCCGAGCACTAAACAAAGATGGCGATGTTATCTGTTACCTGAAAAATGCATTTCCAAAACTAAGTGACGGTAAAATAGAAGCAGGAATCTTCGACGGTCCGCAAATTAGAAAACTTTTTGCAGATCCTCACTTCACTGATGTTATGGTGAACAAAGAAAGAAGGGCTTGGCTCTCTTTCAGATCTGTCGTGACAAATTTTCTGGGAAATCGCCGAAGTACAGATTACGAACATGTAGTAGACGAACTGCTGCAGAACTTTCAAGCATTAGGCGCAAACATGTCAATTAAAATGCATTTTCTTAGTTCCCATTTAGACTACTTTCCAGACAACTGTGGAGATTACAGTGAGGAACAAGGTGAGCGGTTCCATCAGGATATAAAAGTGATGGAGGAAAGATATCAGGGCCGCTGGGATGTGAATATGCTAGCAGACTACTGTTGGTGCTTAAAAAGAGATGATCATGATCATCTTCCTCTTAGACAACATAAAAGAAAGGCTATAAGAAAATCATTTACTCCTCAATAAGTACCTAATGGGTTGCTTTGTAGTAAATGTCAAATCATCATATTTTTGTATTTAGATGTAATTGTGGATGGAAGTTTTTTTTTATTGTTGAACCCTTTTTATGTATATATATATATATATATATATATATATTATATATATATATATATATATTATATATATATATATATATATATATATATATATATATATATATAATATATATATATATAAATTATATATATATATATATATATATATATATATATATATACGTTTGCTAAAAATTTCCTTCTTTTGAAAACAACGAAATCTGATATTTCTTATCTGAAATTGTAATTTATTTTAACAATAAACTATCTATGCATATGGCTTTTACTTTAATCATGTTTTCATTTGTAGTTGTTTGAGGCATATTATTTAATTAGAATTTATTAAATAAAAATACAGGTTTATACTATGAAGCTAATAATTGGAATCTGATTTTTTCACAATTTTCGGGTCGGTATCCATAATAAAAGTAGTCACAGAAAAAAAAAACTAGAGCTGATTGGATAAAATGACTAACATTTTCGGATTCAGCGTGTTTGAGTTGATAAAAATCAGTTAACAAAACCCAAACCGGCTAAAAAAAATTGTTTTCAAACGACTAGGGGCAGTGTTATATCTTGATAATAGGATTTTACGTTATTAATAAGGTAAAAATAATTAAAAAAACACTATTAGAAGCTATTATCAGCCAACAAAATTATCTTCTTGCTTTAGTGATCGTGATGTACCATCTGCTGGCGAGTGTACCAACGTCATATACCAATTCAATTCCAATGAGAGTGGACGTAACGCCACTTACATTGGTTATACGACGAAATACACTTTCCGGCAGCGTATGTTTCAGCACAAGTACAAAACCAAGTAACATACAACACCATATGCAGGAAGAACTTGAAAAATTGCACAATAACGAAATAGTAAATTACTTTAAAATATTGAATAAAAGACGTGAAATTTCTGTGATCTTATAAGAAAAACATAGAACCAGACCTGTTGAGAAAAATAAGCGAAATGTCCGATATACCTTAAACTATTTTTACTTCAGAAGAAAAGAAAGAAAAGTTACAATCTAAATATCAACTTCACAATTTATTTCGGATCATTTTAAATTTCAGTTTTAATCTTACTTATAAAATAAAAAAAGAAAAAATAAGAAAAAAAAAAAAAAAATTTAATTGTAATTTAATTGTATTATTTTTAAATTTAATTTTAGTCGCTTTTAAAATAAAGGCATTTCTTTGAAAATGTCCAACGTGAGTGGGACAACAAGTTTTGAATCATTTCCAAGAGTGCAATTATTTGTTTTATTCAAGAATTTTCCTAAAGAAAAGTTAACGAAAATGTTTAAAAAGAGTTTTTAGAATTTGGAAAAATCTTGGCAAATATTATATCAGGACAAATGATGATATATTTGTTTCCAATTATTATAATTATATTATTATTATTATTATTCATTATTTATTATTATTATTATTATTATTTATATATTATTAATATTATATATAATTATTATTTATTATTTATTATTATTCATTATTATTATTATTAACTTGTTATAGAAAATTTTATATCGGCTTCTAATTTAATGTGAGAGATTTCGCAACCTTTTCCAATTTCCTTAAAGGGTATCAACGCTTCCATGATTGATTATTATTTTTATTATATTATTATTATTATTCATTATTATTATTATTATTATTATATTATTATTATTATTATTCATTATATTCCTTATATTATTATTATTATTATTATTATCATTTATTATTATTATTTATTACTTCAATATCATTATTATAAATTATTATTAATTAAAGCAATATTATTATTAGATTATTATTAATTATATTATTATTATTATTATTATTATTATATCTTATATATTATATTATTATTATGGACCTTAAAGTAAACCATGGTCGCTCAAAAATAATTTAGTATTGGGGACTGGTTGGTGATGAGTTTTATTTAGTAAAGGAAAAATTAAAAATTTGATTTGCTTCATAAAAAGAACTTACGTTTTGTTAATTTTTTGGCTTCAAATTGATCTTATTTTCCAAATTCAATTTATTTTAATTTTTTTAGTTTATTTCGACGTAAATATTGTATTATTTGGTTGCCACAAATAAGCTGGTATGCTATCATATTAATATATATATATTATATACTAATATATATATGAATACTATATATATATATATATAACTATATATAATTATATATATATAATATATATATATATATATATATACTCTCATATTATTATATATATATTATCGTATATATCAGGATTGGTCAGATTTTTTTAACTCGCTCACACGTATGCTAACTAGGAGAACGGCAGGTACCCTACAGTAAAACAAAGATTATTTATATTGGGAATCAGCGAAAAATCTAGGATGGGATAACTTTTTTTTTTTTTTTTTTTTTTTTTTTTTTTTTTTTTTTTTTTTTTTGCTTATTTCATCGAAATATATTTTTAAAAATATTTCTTTGAATTTACGGGGCTCGAGCCGACGCGGGGGACAGGTTAAAAGTAATACCAAAGTGTTTTGGAAGTAATATTTTTTTTTTTTTTTTAAACTAAATGAACTACCCTAGAGTTAAACCGGCAAAATGGCAGAGTCGGGGGTCTCTTCGACCTCCGGTGGGACGACGGGGGGGACTAAACCCCCCTCCGGAGAGAGTCTCCGGAACCCCCGCTCTTTTGGTATTTGGGTGTCGCGGGGGGTTCCTCCGACCTTCCCCTCCGGGGTATGAAACGTCCCCCCCTTCTGTTTCCCGTCGGCTCGGAGCCCCCTAAAATTGGTGAAATAATTTTGTTGTTTTTTAAATTTTTCGACGAATCATATTAAAAAAAAAAAAAACCTTAAAATTTCCTCCGGGCTCGAGCCGACGGGGGACAGAGGGGAGGGGACGTTTCATACCCCGAGGGGTATGGGTTCGAGGAACCCCCGGCACACCCCAAAGACAAAAAAAAAAAAACAAAAAAAAAAAAAAAAAAAAAAAAAAAAAAAAAAAGAGCAGGGGGTTCCAGGAGACGACCATCCCCGGAGGGGAGGATTAGTCCCCCCCCGTCGTCACCGGGAGGCCGAGAGACCACGCGACTCCTGCCATCTTTCCGGTTTACCTCTGGTATTCCTTTAGTTAAAAAAAAATAAAAAATTACTTCAAAAAAAAAAAAAAAAAAAAAAAAAAAAAAAAAAAAAAGGTTAAATCCCATCCTTAGAATTTTCGGCTGATTCCAAATATATAATTTGTTTTACTGTAGGACCTGGCGTTTCTCTAGTTACATACTGTGGGCATTAAAAAAAAATCCTTGACCATCTATATATAATATATATATATATATATATATGATGATATTTATATATATATAATATCTATTATATATAACTATATATTATATATATATATATATATATATATAATATATATAATATATATCTATCATATATATATATATATATATTATAACTAGTATGTATATATATATATATATATATATACCAGTACTGGCCACAATTATTATGGATTTTTCAAAAAAAAATTTTTCAAATTTTCAACAAAAGGGTAAAAAAAATAAAGTTAATTGATAAAAAAAACATTTATTTGGGTGCTATATGATGGTGTTGTATATGATATATTGTTTAATAAGCAGTTTGGCCACCTTTTGCATGAATAAGTGCTTTAACACGTCTTGGCATGCCAGTGATCAAAGTTCTGCACATTTCTTGAATTCGCGGAGATCGAAACCAAACTTCAATAAGACGTTCTATAAGTTGTTGTTTGGTCGTAATGGGCTGTTTATGTATTTCATCCTTGAGTATGCACCATAAACTCTCTATAGGATTCATGTCTGGAGAATTTCCAGCCCATGGGAGCACCTGAACGCCATTTTCTGTGCACCATTTCTTCACCGATTTTGCAGTATGGCATGGAGCAGAGTCTTGTTGAAATATCCAAGGACTTTCACCATACCATTCCCTTATTTGAGGTAACAAACGACCTTTAAGTACCTCTATGTACTTAAATTGGTCCATGGTTCCATCAACAATGTGTAAACGGCTTGTTCCATGCACAGAAATAGCTCCCCACACCATGATTTTTGTTGGAAATTTTATTGTTTTCTTCAGACATTGAGCTAAAAATTCTTCACCAGCTCGTCTTCGAACAGTCTGAACACGGTCATCAAGTACTGCGATGGTTGATTCGTCAGAGAAGACTACCTACATGAAAAAAGAAAATATACAGCTCATACAGTCAAGAGAACTAACTACCTACATGAATATAAATAATATACAGTACAGTTAAAAAAAATACTGTCACAGATACTGTAACAGAAAATATTCCTATATCCACTAATAAATTATTTTTATGCACCACAACTTCTAATAATAATTAATGATCTTTTGTCCAATACAAGTTAACTATAGATGTGTCATTCTTACCTTTTCCCATTGCTCGGAAGTCCACTCAACATGGTTCTTAGCCCAGGCATAACGTGTCTTCATCATCATCTCTGTAAGTCGAGGCTTCTTTCTCGGGCGATACGCTTTCAATCCAACTTCCAAAAGCCTCTTGTTCACTGTTCTT
>JABUQX010067669.1:12500-36795 GCA_015478945.1 Trachelipus rathkii
AGGATAAACAGAGGACGAAACACCTTTACGCGGATTCGAAGAGTTCACCAAAACGCAATTCACGAGTTCACATCTCTCGTTTAATACATAACATTGATTTTCAGTTAAACCAAGTGATTTAAGCCGTGCAGAGGTGATTAACCCACACACCAAAACCCCTAAAAAATATATATCCGACATCAATTTTCAGTAATTATTACCACAAATTTTTGTCAAATAAAATATTGGATTAACTCTTATTTCTATATATTTATTATTAATTATTCTATTTTTGATATTTAAATAATATTAAATATTAAGAGGAAAATGTAAAAATAGCGAAACCTGGTGATTGCAATCACCTACTTTGGATCCTACCAGATGTTTTCTAGCTTCTTATAATGGCAGTCTCCCATGAACTGCATCACATTCACGCATTTATATATATATATTATATATATATATATATATAATAGATATTTATATATATATATTATATATAATATATAATAAAATATATATATATATATATATATACCGTATATATATATATAATTATATATATAATAATATATATATATTATATATATATATATATATATATATATATATATATATATAGATATATTAGTATAATATAATAGATATATATATATAATATATATAGACTATTATATTAAATATATAATATATATATAATAAATATAATATATATATATAATTATATTATTAATATATATATTTATATATAATATTATATATATATATATATATGTAACGCGTATATATACTATATAATATATATATATATTATATAATATATATATATAATATAATATAAATATATATATTAATATATATATATATAATATATATATATATAGAATAATTACTATATATATACCTATATATATATAATATATATTATATAATATAATATTATTATATAATATAATATCTACTATATAATATATATATATATAAATATATATAATTATCATAACAATTCGATAAACGTCTATGTTAACCAAAAGCTTCAGATTAACCACTAAAATTTACAAGCATGATCATCTCCCCCCATACCCACCTTCCCATAAGGGTCTAAATATTCTAAGCTATTCACCTCCTCTCTCGTTTAAATATATGCTATAGATAACTGCTTCTAGTTGATATACAACTGCACCATTCTTTTCGTATTGAGTTATAGAACAGTGGTGTATGATCTGTACGCTGTCACCCTGTTCAAGATGTTTCAAAAAGAAAAATATATATATTATACTATATATAATATATATATATATATATTATAAATATATAATATATATATATATATTATATATTTATAATATATAAATAATATATATATAATATTTATATATATTATATTAATATATATATATATATTATATATATAATATATAAATATATATAATATATATAATATTTATATATATAATATACATATATATATATTATATATATATATTATTATATATATAATAATTATATATATCATATATATATATATATATATATATAATATATATAAATTATATATTATATATAATATATATACATATATAGTATTATATATATATATATATATATAGTTATATATATATATTATATATATATATAATTATAATAATATATGACAATTTATCATGGATTATAAAAAGAAAACTGGGAAAGTATTTTGAATAGTGATGCATAGGCTATTTGCCATATATAGGCTTATATAGTGTTCTAATTAATTATTAGAATTATTTAACATTCATATATATATATATATATATATATATATATATATATAATATATATATATATATATATTATATATATATATATATATGTAAATTATATATATAATATATATCGTTAAAATGTTACTTTCTGACCAGGACTCATTTTTTGATCGAGTGACTCGAATCGCCGTGAAGTCGCTCAATGGTCAATAGCTAGTTGAGTTGAATATTCTCAATTTCCAAGAAAAATTACATATTATTATTATTAATACTTATTATTATATATTATTATATTATTATTATATTATTATTATCTATTTTTTTATTAATATATTTTAATTATGATTATTTGAGTGAGTGAGTAAAAGAAATTGTTTTTGTAAAAAAAAAATGAATATATAAAAAATATAATTTTTTTTAAATTGCAGAAAAATGCAATTGTTATATACTGTTGCCGTAATTGAAAATTATTATTATTATTAATATTATTATTATATTATTATTTATTATTATTATTATATTATTATCTTATTATTATTAACATTTATTTTTTATTTTTTTCTATTTTTATAATTATTATTATTATTATTATTATATTATGATTATTATTATATTATTATTATCATATTATATTTTATTTTTAGTTGTAGACCCCCAAATTAGATCTCGAGAGCCGCCACAAATAATAATAATATAAATAATAATAATTTTTAATAATAATATAATAATAATAATAATAAATAATTTAATAATAATAATAATATAATATATAATCAATAAAACCATAAGTTATTATTTATTATTATTTTGAAAACTACAGTCCGACAACAAAAATCGCCACCATTCCTTCGTATCTAAAAAAAGTACAAAACATTTCATATTTACACGAAAAAGCAGCTCTGCATAATAATAATGTTCTAATGTATTTCTGCCAACATTCAATTCAGCAAAGATTGATGTGAGAAAAGCAACTTTTTAACACTCTCTATTCCCACAATACTACTTATTCAAACAAAATAACTGCACTGCATAATTATATATATAATATATTATATATATATAATATATATTATATATATATATAATTTAAATATATTATATATATATATATATATATATCTAATAAATATATTAATATATATATATATATTTATTATTATACTATATATATGCTAAGGTTACACAAAGGAAGGAAAAAAGTAAGTTATTGTAAAACATTTATTTAGAACAAAGTTTCCTACTATATAAGTAAACGTGAAAAGCAATGATTAAAAAAAAAAAAAAAAAAAAAAAAAAAAAAAAAAAAAAAAAAAAAAAAAGTATACAGTATATATTACTTCTATAAATATATACCAATATTTGATAAATTTCAACAAAAATTTACGAGACAAAAAAAAAAAAAAAAAAAAAAAAAAAAAAAAAAAAAAAAAAAAAATATGTTTCTCTCCAATGTCCAAGATAATATGCGACTAAAACTGTAAAAGAAAGTTTCAAGCAATTTGCTGGAATTAATTGGTACTTTTTTTTTTCTTTTGTGTTGTGTGGTGTTTGAACAGACCAGTTAGAGGATTTCTTTTGAATAGAAGAAAATTTTCTTAGATATTAAAACTATTATATAGATATATAATATATATATATAATATATATATAATATATATATAATATATATATATATATATAAATTATAATATATATATATATATATAATACTATATATAGTATTTTACAACACCATGTGGCTCAGCCACGGAACAAGGAGTTTTCCATACCCGTAGGGAGGGGGGGAACCCCCGCGACACCCAAATACCAAAAGAGCGGGGGTTCCGACCCTCCCCGGAGGGGAAATAGTCCTACCCTGTCTTTCCCCGGAAGGGCGAAGACCCCGACTCCTGCATCGGTGCGGTATACCTGGTTCCATTATTTAAAAAATAAATATATACTATATAATATATATATATAATATAAGATATATATATTATATATATATATATATATAATATATATAATATATAATATATATATTATAATATATATTATATAATATTATATATATGCAATCCTTTCAGTGACGCACAAGATTCTAACAGAAATAATATTCGCAATTTGTAATTTTTATAATCTATATTTCACCAATATTAGAATAATAACTAATTTAATAATTTCGAAGATAAAATTGTGGTTCGAAAACTTAAAAACATTAAAAAAAACATTTTTTAACGATTTTATGTGACGTCACAAACTTATAAAAATAAAAACTCAGAGTGCTAAGAACAAAACTAGCAACCTTACGAAAAACAGTTAAAATTAAAAATTCCAATTCTATATGAAATTTCTTCCGTTAGAAAGAATATTGACAAATCAAAGGGAAAGTGGAGAACTTCTCGCTTTTAGAAGATTCTTGCAATCAAAAACCTCAAAAAAATAATAAAAAAATAATATTACTAGTAACAAAAAAAAAAATATTTTTTCTCTCGCAAAACATTAGAAATGTTGCAAGAATCTAAAAGGTACCAAAAAAGAACACCGACAAGCATGCGTCTCTCGAAGAATCTATATAAAAAAACATTTTTTAAAATAACAAATTTGTCCATGTTTTTTCAATACATTCTATTATATGTTCAATATAAGATAGTAAAATTTATTCTACATAAAATTCTTCAAAAGTCTTATATTTTAAAATAGTAACTTTTTTTCGTATAATTCATAAAATACTAAAGTGTACGTAAAAAAATTCGCTTTTTTTCTCGTGAACCATTAGAAAATCGGCAACAGCTAAAATGTACCAAAAAGTAAACTACGCGAAAGTAACGTTTTACTTGAATTACTTAAAAAAAAAATACGAATTTTTTTTTATTGTTGTATTAAACGGGTTTTAAGTTCTACATATTAATAGTAAACTTTTGTCCTAAATAAAGTTTACTTAAAAGTCTAAAGTTTTCACTTCCTTATTGGTTACCTTCACCTATATATATATATATATATATATATATATATATAATATATATATAATATATATAATATATATATATATATATATATATATATATATATATAATATATATAATATATACTATATAATATATATTATTATATTATATTATATATCTATGGGTATATAGTATATTATAATATATATACTCTAGAAGTAAATACATATAAATGCATAGGTTAATATTATAAAAATGCCATTATAAGAAAATGTTCATACTTTATATTTATATATATAATATCAACATTTTCAACTTATGTGTATTATAAACTTTTACTACAATATACATTATTAATGAAAAAAATTATATAGGAAGCTCTTCACTTTTTTGATTAGCTCTAAAAAATTTGATATCGACACCGATTCAAAAAGTTTAAAATACTGTTCCATAACGATACTCTCTCTCTCTCTCTCTCTCTCTCTCCTCTCCTATTATATATATATATTAATATATATATATATATATATCATATATATATACTTATATTATATATATATATATATATATATGATACTATATTAATATATATTACTATATATAATATATAATAGGGATGACCGATAGTATCGTACGTTAATCGGGCTTAGTATCGGCCATTTTGATGGTATCGTATCGGTATCGATCGTTAAAATCGATACTAGCCGATACTTCTTACTTTTTAAGTGAAAAATTATGAGAAACTTTAAGATTCAAATAATTAATCTAGTTCGATATAGATACTTAGACAAAGTTATGTTTTTTTTTCCTTGATTTCCTTTTCTACGAATAAATTTCACTCATTTCTCCTTTTTTTTTTTTTTTTGATTGCTTGTGCGTGTATGCATAGCAGCATTTGCGTGGCTTTCTTTTGCCTTTACCAACATCAATGGCTTGCACTCTAACTCTGAATCCATGGAATCTACCTCTCTAAATCTAAACCTAATTTTATGCTCTTGTCTGAGACCGATCTAAGAATATCATCCTTCAACTCAGTTTACTAATCCACTATAACTTATTCTATAAATTCCGTTTGAAGGTGGAGTATGTGCCTATGTAAATTTAAACATTCCTATAACACGTTTTCCGAGAAATCTCAATCTCCTAACTCGATTTCCTGTGGCTTAAAATCTATTCTTTCTACTACCAATATTTCTTATGCTTCAGCCACTTTCTCCTAAAGAACAGATTTTCATGCCTTTTTTGATTACCCTTACTATTCTCACGAGACTGTTATATCTTCTCATCCCAAACTGAGGTCTCTATTAGGGGATTCCAAATGTACACAAAAACTGAATTGTGGGTCCGTCTATCTGATTTATGTGAGGAAGCCGAATCATTCAGTTATTCTCAACATCTGAGCAAACTGATTAAATACCTAACACACATTCCGGATCTCCAACCGATTCTGAAACACACTGACCTATTTTACTAGTCCTTCTCTCTATAAATACCACCACCTTCCTCCTACGCAAATCTGACCACCAACCTTATATACTTAATTTTCAATTACTTTCTCTCCAACCATCTCCATCCTGCCTATTGCGTTTTCTGCCACTTGATCGCCGATGGGGCATTGCGTTGCTTCTACGCTTAACTAACATTGAAGACTCTTTACTCTTAAAGACCGCTAGATTCTTCCTATAAAGGGGAACTTAAAATTTTAATCGATAGAGTAGTTCATTCTTCTTGGACTAAATCTTTTCTCTCAAAATCATGTTCGATCTGCTTGTTCCCCTGCGCCATTCAGGCTAGCATGACAATGCTTATCGGCGGTGTGGAATTCTCGTTCTCCATCACTCTTGCCAATTTTCATTCATCGCTAGAATTCGTTCAGGATACTCTCGACAGCAAAGCAGACTTCATTTAAACGAAATGCGCTGACCTCCTTGTTCTCCTACTGACAAATCTTTCCTTGCCAAAAACATCTCTTAACAACTTCTGTAAATCATCCTTTCCTCCTCTTATTTCGCTTGATTTCTGTTGTTAATACTCAAACTGAAAAAGCCAATCATCTCCTTTCGGCCTCCTATTTTCCTCTAATTCACCCTGGACGATTCTGGTATCCCTTCTCCTCTCTCCTCAGTGTCCTATGCCTTTACCTGTCATTTCATTTGATCGGGTGCATGAGTTCCTGAAATCTATGAACGTTAGGAAGCGAGTGCCGGAATGCATTCCTCTCCGAGTTTTGAGGAAGTTGCTTCCGTGCTGATCCCACCCTCGTTCAACTATATCTCTATGCCTCAATACTAGCCTTTCCCTCAGTGTTGAAGCTGCCATTATGTCCAACCTTTTCCGAAAAAATGATGCTGCCTGTATCCTTCAAAACTATCCCCTATACTCTCACTATGGGATTCTTTCAAGATCTTGAAACCTCTTACGCAACTCTCACTCTTTAGCATCATCTGGGAATCTCTTCCCCTTCTTTCTGATTACCAGAACGGCTTTCGGTGCTCGAGATCTACTGCAATATACTTTCAGTTAACAATTTATGTTTTCCCGCCCTTAGGAACTACGAAGAGACGTGTGGGCGCTTGACATATCCAAAGCATTTGACCGGGTTAATGCACGCACGCGTCACTGCTTCCAAGCTCCCCTCCTTTGGCTTTTTTCTTCTCTTTGCTTACTTATGTCTAGGCTTTCTTCCAAATCGCTCCAATGTCCGGCATGTTGTTTGATGGGGCAGACTCTCTTTTTCTGTCAATTAGGGTGTTCCTCAGGGTTCTGTTTTATCTCCTACTTTATTCCATCTTTTCATTAATAATCTTCTCACATGCACATCTAACTCATATCCACCTCATACATATGTCGATTGCCGACCCTCATTCTCAACTCATATACAAATCT
This sequence comes from Trachelipus rathkii, assembly GCA_015478945.1. Lineage (NCBI taxonomy): Eukaryota > Metazoa > Arthropoda > Malacostraca > Isopoda > Trachelipodidae > Trachelipus > Trachelipus rathkii. Next base: position 20,038 of record JABUQX010067669.1, read on the forward strand.
GCCCCCTCTTTACTTCTAGAAATGCCTCTCGTCTTAAATCTTTACGATCTATCTCGTCTGATCTGGATAGAATTCAGTTGGTCGTCTTCAAGCTTGTGAAATTTTAATTCTTCTAAGAAACCCAAACGTCTACAAATCTCTCTCTCTAAGACACTTAAATTTTCTATCTCTTTCGACGTTCTCTCGTCTCTCCTGTTGACCAAATAAACATCCTTGGCCTTAACATTAAACAAAAAAATGTTTGAAACCTCAAATCACAATAGTTTGCTATTGCTAGGGCATCCTCAAAGAAACTGGGAGTATTTAGAGTTCGAGACTTTTTTTCCTCTTCTCAGACTCACTATACAAGGGTCTCACTCCCTGATGGAGTATCCTCTCATATCTGTGGGGCGGCTCTTTTAATCCGCTTTGATGATAGGGTCGAATCAAAGACGCCAAAAGACTTATTAACTGTTTCCTTACTGTCTAAGTCACTTGACCCTCTATATTGACTGCGCGTAGTTGGTGCTCATTATCCCTTTTCTATAGTACTGTAGAGGCAAGTGCCGAGGGAACATCCACTCGCGTACCACCACCTTTAACGACCCCTCGTAGCACAAGGTGCATGTTCGACATTGGAGTTTTTTTGATGTTATAACTCCAGACTATTCGCTCGGTGCTTCTTGCTTTCCTGCCACCTCTTTTGGAATCTCGTCCATCATCTTGTTTCCTACTCATGAATATTCCCTCACTTTAAAGCCTGCGTCTGTGATCATCGACGTTAATTTGCGTTATATGGATTGAGGCGTTCAACACCCACTCCTTGAATAGGTTCTGCCCGTGAGCGCGTTGACAATTTATAAAAAATAAATAAATAAAATTCTAATAAGGAATATCCTTAAGCTACTAAACCCCACAAAGAATGCACCTCCGCTCTAACCACTCATAGAATGCATAAAATAAGGCAAACCAGGTGCCTGCTCGTCTTATAAAAAAAAAAAAAAAAAAAAAGTAGACAATAGAATGGAAAGCGCCTTATCGCAAAACCCTGGCACAGCACTGAATTGACGAGTGGCTTTTTTCAGTCACTAATAAACCTACTGAAGATAAGATTTGGATATTTGTTAGACTTTTATAAGTTCATGGCCGAAATTGCATGAAAATTGCAATTCACCTTCAAAGGAATCACACACCATGTAACCTCATTCAGAAAAAACTGAAAGACAGGTTCATCAAGAGCAAAATAATTCAAACTTTGCAGGTCTGTTGAAAAGGAGATGGAGCATGTACGAAAAACATGAGATACTGCCTACAGAAGAGAAATCCTTCATCTGGTCAGAAAAATGGGCCAAGTTCATTATTATCAGTGCTGCAGCAAATAATTATCGCACTCCTTCATCAGATGAAGAGACGTATTTATAGTGTAGTTATTGGTAGGAAGTAAACCCCCAAAAAAAAACAAGTCCTCGCCACAATACTAGTGAAAGCTTAAGTTTTGCATCACTAATTGTGAATTTTATGAATTTGAGTATTTTATTTAAAGGAGTATTGATCATTCATGTTGGAGTAATAGCGCTTTTTATTTAACTTTTGTATTAATGAAGCTTCTTCTTTCATAACTTTATTCTTATATTAGATAGGTTAAAATCTTGTTAAAACTTAATCATGTTAAAACATAAAAAAAACAATAGCTAAACTTGTTAATACTTACTTGAAAAATGGAAATGGAATATTTTAAATAAAACACCAAAACATAAAAAAGTTATTAATATAATATTTGCAATTATTTATTCCTTTAAAATACTATTTTAATTTATAAAATAATATAAATCTTGGGCAAACCAAAATATGAAAATATAACAGACTAAAAGAATTGGCTTTAAAGGAATGCAATCTTGAGTTGCCTAGCAGTACACAAATGTTCTATTTATTACTGTGTATTTATTGGTATCGGTATCGTATCGGTATCGGCACCTAAAAAAAGAGTATCGGTATCGGTATCGCTCTCTTTCTGTATCAGTACTCCACTAATATATATATATATATTATATAATAATATACTATACATATATAATATATAATAGAAATTAATATTATTATATATATATATATATAATATATAGTATATAATAATACTAAAGATGTTTTTACCATGAATGCAATTCTGATGTTGGCATAGCCATGGCACAAATGTTCATATCTTATTACTGGTTATTATTATATTAATTATCCGTTCGGTATCCTGTATCGTATCCGGTATCGGCACCTTAAAAAATAGAATATCGGTATCTCGGTACATGTACTCGGGCCCCTCTGTTTCTGATTATCGTATCGCCTAATTAAATATATATATATATTAATATATATACTAAATATATATATATAATATATATATATATAATATATTATATATATATATAGTATAATATATATATATATATATATATAATATTATATATATTATATATATATTATAATATATACTATATAATATATATATATACTATGAAGCTTACTTACTTAACAGCCTATCTGTTGATTGAGATTTAGAGAACCTGCCATGAAAAAATATTATAACAATTAATTTTTTATAAACAATGTTATAAACAATAAAACCCACCAACACAAAAATATGGGAGAGTGAGGGAGGAGGAGAGAATGGAGGTTAAAAAGGAGGATCATTTACGCTAATTCGCTAAAGACAGTAGGATTTTCAAATTACAATACTGAATGCTGTCTCTGAATGGATAAAATAATAAAATATTAAAAATGAAATAAAATAGAAAAATAAAATTAGAATAATAAAATAGTAAATTAAGTAAAAATAATAATTAAAGAAGTAAAATTTAATTAAAAGTTAATTACTGAAACCTTAATTGTTATTCATTTTAGTACGTAAAATACATTTTTTTAATCTAAAAGGCACGAATAAAAAACGTATTAATATTAGTTATAACTTATACTGTAGTCTTGGGCCGACACACCAAAGGGCGGTGCCGTACGCACCGCAATTCGTGACCCGTGCGGTATTGAAGGTTGGAAAAAAAAATGGACTGCTGGTGCATGCGGCTCTGATTCGGATCTTTTCTGGACCCATTCATATTTATGTATAAAGAATTTTTTTTTTTTTTTTTGTCCCACTCCGGCTCCCCCCCCCCAAAAAAAAACCTCGCTCCCGGATCCGATCCCGGTACCGCAAGCTCATGTTATATATGATACTCCCACAAAAGTATTTATCAGGATTTATTATTATCAATACATATGTATTAAAAAAGAAATGATTGTGAAAGATGTTTTAAAGCACCGGAATTTCTGCACCGCACCGGAGCACTGCACCTGTGCGTATTCTAATATTTAATATTAATAATGTAGAAATGCATATAATAGATATATAATATATAGATATATATATATATATATATATATATAATAATAGATAAATAATAATATATAATATTTAATATTATATATATAAAATAATATATAATAATATATATTATATAAATATATATATATAATATATAATATATTATATATAATAACTTTTGTTTATATATATATTAAATTATATATAATAATATCTACCTGTTCCACAAAGCCGCATAAGTTAAGTATTTTCTTTTTGTCGTCGTAAATAAAATACAAAAATAGCTTTCAAAATTTAAATTACATTTTAATTTGCTTATTTTCATTAATATTTTAATTTAAATAATTTTTATAAACGAATAAGTTATTACATTTTTTTAATTAAATTACTTTCTTGATTAACGTACTCATATCTTGTCCTTCTGTTGTAATAATAAATAATAATAAACATTAATAATAAAAAAAAGTGATACGCAAAATGGATATAAAAATAATAATTGAAATAAAATAATAATAATAATAATAATAATAATAATAATAAAATAAGAATAATAAATATAATAATAATAATAAATTATATATTATATATATATATATTATTATTATATTATATATATAATATATATAAAATATATAGTATATATAATATATATATATAATATAATATATATAAATTATAATTTACATAAATATTTCTTGCACCTTCCGGTGTGTTTTTCTTTAGAAACATCGATTCAATATCCATAAAATTTTCCGAAAATGTAGATATTCGGCTAGTATCCAATAATCGCACAACGTCTTTATAGGTATGGGCTTTAATTCCTATTATTATCATCTGGCAGGGTTCCCAAAGTGAGTGCGAGGCACCCTGTGTGCCCCACGTGTGCCGCAATTTTTCAATTTTTCACTAAATTTTGAGTTAAAGTAGTACAAATATCGTTTTATATTTATATGGCAACACCATATATTTGCTGTCTACTACTCGTCCCATTTGTTTGTATCACTTAGTGCTCCTTTTCGAATGGCTCTGGTTAATAATCTTTTACAAAAGATTCCAGGATTTTACCTGTAACTTTGAAATTTTCTTATTTATTATAAAACTTTGAATTAGCATAGTGATATATGACTATCAATATAATCATTATATATATATATATATTATATATAATTATATATATATATATATATATTTATATAATATATATATAATACTATATATATATACTTTATATAATAATAATAAATAATAATAATAAAAATAATATATAATAATAATAAATAATAATAATATAATAATTCAATATCAATTTTAGAAACAAAACAAAAAACGAAAAAAAATGAAAATAAAAATTATTTATTGAATATTTTGTAACACAAATCGTGTTTGAAATCGATAATATATATAACTTATATATATATATATATATATATTAATATAATATATATTATTATATATATATTATATATAATATATTAGATATATTAATATCATATACTATTATATCGGGCGGTCATTAAGGGTATGCTAGGTATGCGCCGCTTACCAAATAAAAGATCTCACAACTAACGATATGCATATGTTCTTTAATATTTTTATTACTTTGAATCTATAGTTATAATTGTTGTTTCTAGAAATAATCCAAACCAGTATAGCAAATGATGAAGACGAAATTTCAATCTTACTAAAAAAACCATTTTTCTCAAGTTGGGCATCTGTAGATTAATTTTTTTTTATATTCTTATATTAAAACTATATGAAATCTATTTCCGTGTCAGCTTTTTCATTTATTTCGTTGATGCATTTTGTATCATATGTTTATAAATAATTTGTTTAAATACTATACATAGACCTCTATAATAGCAAACATTCTTAATAAAATAACTGCACTACTATTTGATGTATATTATAAAATAATAATGTCGAAACTTTTTGAAAACAAAAACAAAAATAATTTGAAATAGTTTAGTTAACCAATTTTAATTTAATTAATATTGAAAAAATTTGCATAATTTTAAATAAGGCTATATATATAATATATATAATATAATATATATATATATATATATTATATATATATATTATATATAATATATATTATAATTATTATATATATATATATTATATATATATATATATATCGCATTTCCACGAATGTAAGTCTATGTCCCATAACCCAGTGGAATTTGGTAGCTCGCTTGCCCACAAAATATATATATATTATAATATATATAGTATATAATATAATATAATATATATTATAATATAATATATATAATTAGTATTTATATATATATATATTATTATATATATATATATATATTATATTATGGTGAGTCTTGATAGTTTCTTGTTATTTTGCTTATCAATTTCTTTGGGTCACCCACTACTAAGAGTTGCAGCAGTTAAATAGTAAAGAGAATTGACGCACAGCAGGTTATTTATTAACCTATTTATTTTTTGTTCAATCTGTTCAATATCGTTAGACTAACTCAGGATACAGAGCTTTGGTGAGGAGGAGTCGAGCTACCATAACTTTTCTCTTATATCTTTAGAAGTAATCGAGATATTAACTTCAAATGAGTTGAAAGTAAAGAAGTTTAAATCGAGTTTGAGTCAAAAAATTTGTTCGGGATTTTTTTTTTTAGTTATAGTACAAAGTAAGAAATTTTTCTAAGAGAAACAAGAGGAGAGACAAAAAGAGATAGATAGAAGTAAGGGTAGGAACTGAAAGAACATATTTGGAAGAGTGCCATAAATAGTTGGAGGAATTAAAAGGGTTACTATATACATTTTCGACAGAGAAAGAAATTTTTGGTTCAACATAGAACAGATTTTGTGCCACTAAGGAACGAAGCATTAAGCAGTACGAGTTGAGGAAGTTTGAAAATAACGATAATGCCTGAGAGCAACATCCTGTAATGAAGGCAATGAGAATATTCAAAGTTTCAGTTTTCTTGGAAGAAAATATAAATCATCTTGGTTAGTGTATGAACTCTGAACATACAATTGAACCTATCCAATCAAAGCAGTAATAATTAGAAGAGAAATTAAAGAAATACCGCTATGTCTAACCATATAGACACCAAATAACTACAAACATCTTGATAAAGACGGATGTTTCAACGAAAGTCTTATGGAATGAAATTATAGGTAACATAAATAAAAGGATTGTTGAGGGAAAACATTATACATCAACGTGTAAAAAGATAAGAAAAAGTCTAACACATTTTGCTCATATCAAGATTATCCGGTTATGAGGAGCTGCCCTAGTTCCAAGGGATAGAAAAGGTGAAGGCATGTTCACCAAGTCTATCATCATCCCTAGAGGAAGATTATCTACTTTGAAATTAAAAGGACTGAGAATTTTCATTTCAAAAGAAGATGACAATGAATTTCAATGTGGAATATCTATAGTAGAAGAATATTGGATAGCATCATATCCTAGAAATGTCAATTTCAAAAGCAAGAAGATAATAGAACGAATTTCAATGTCTAGTAGATATGTGGAAACACTTTGCTGATATTATGGTTTTTCCAGACCACGTAAAGGAAAAGTTTCCTCCAAAATTCTGTAGGTTGCTATTTCCTCGTGCTAGCCGAAATTTAAGAAGCACGGTTCTTGACTGACAACTGTAACACAACAAGTTGGCGCGCGTGGTAGGCCGGTCTGAATTGATGAATTTTCATGTCCAATATAAGTGGTGCTTGTAAAAAATCTAAATTTTTTTCTTCCAAATGGATAACCTCCATCACAAATAGTTGATCAATAATCTGTAATATAAACCATTTGTTATTTTTTTTTGTTTTAATTCTGCTGTATTTCCAAAAACAACGTACTCCATCACAATAGCTGATGTTCGCAATTCGTAGATAAAACAAAAAGTAAAGCCTAGCACGAAATTTCGGGCTTTTAAACTAGAAAAAAATTCCGTGCTAAAACTGGGTGGAGCATTGTTCTTTATCGAGCGTGAAGCACAGAATGACAAAACGGGAAAACGGTCAAATTTAAAAGCAAGAAAGGAAATACTAAAGAATTTCATTTCTATTCGTTAAGACACCCTTGTATGTATTGCAAATGTACGATTAAAGGAAGATATAACTAAAGGAAAATTAGTCCAAGTAAAGTATTATGTGGGCTTGCTAATTTATATTTCGCACAATCGCACTAATACATTACTTGGGACTAATTTCTGTATTTTTTCTTCTATCTCCTTTAATCATAAAAATTGCGGGTCTAAGGTCCCGCATGCACAAGCCTTTGTTATTGTTCTGATTGGGAAGTTTTTCCATGAAGAAATCACCTTTCTCCGTAAATTTTCTAGCTTTAGCCTTTATCCCTATAACCTTTTTGATAAACTTGTTTACTCGTTCTTCGACTAACACTTATCGCACTAAAACATAGCATATGTGGCTTCCTAAAACTTTCCTGTTTAAGCCTCGGCTTTCCCCTGCATTGGACCCCTGTTTTCCCATTGTTTTTTTTTTTCTTTTTGTTTTTTGTCCGTACTCAGATTAAAATAAAAAAAAAACATTTTTAAAAAAAAACCAAAAACTTTCTACAACTGCAGAAGTTTCTTTAATTCATCTTTTATTAACAACACTCAATTGGCAGTTTCTTCTTTAGGATTAAAGAAAGCATCTCCAAGAACTTGAGGTCACATACCGTTTACGAATATAAATTGTGGTCGACTGTAAAACGTCGACTATGCAGGTCAAACTTTCCAATCAACTAAAGATTTGCGGCCTTCAAACACTGGACATTTCTCCCTTTCGAGACTAATCTTTTTCCTACTCTCCCAGCAGAGAATTTAAGGGCTGGTCAAGAAATCACTATGACCTCAATAACCTATATACTCTTTATCTTTAAAAAATTATGTTTTCCTCTTCTTCTAGGTATACTCAAACTCAGAGGTAGCTGTAAATAAAATTTTGGAATCTTTGGACCAATCTAAAGAAGCAATTGGTCACCACACTTAACTGTTGTTGCAGTTCGTTGGCACTAAATTGATTGCCTGGAAAAAAAAAAACTAAAAATTGCCCCCCTGATTTCGTGGCAAAAACGAACACGATTTCTTATGAGGTTTACTTTTTGTTTTGCAAGCAATTTGAATTAGATGCTGTGATGGATAGAGTTCCGTCGATTTTCGGATAAAACAGAAATATAAATAAAAACTGGTTACCACATAACTCTCTAACCCTATGTTGATGTGAGTTTTTTCCGATTTGGAAGAAATTAGATTTAATATCATATTTAAAATTGAAATTTGAAATAATTGAATCATCACTTCAAAAAAAAATGACGGCGTGGTAGGCCCTATACCACGCAGGTCAATTTTTTTTGGTTTTGCGAACACATTTTTTTGTAAAGAACGTGGTAAAAATTCAAACAATCAACAGGAAATACAAACTTTAATAGAATTAAAAAACGGGGAAATTTTCCTTACGTGCGGTATGCATTTCTTACGAAAAATTTGGGCCGCTAAGTTTAAACAAAACGACCGCAAATTCGAGCATTTCTAAACGTTTCGTAAAGCACAAATGCAAAAACGAAAAAACGGCTTTAATAACATACAGTGGGTCAGATAGATACGGAAATTATTAGACAAAATTGGCGGGAAAACTTTAATTTCTAGAAAAAAGGTTAAAGCTCGTTTCTCAAAGTCATCGAGTCATTGAAGAAAAATTTTAAATTATTGACTGGTGGCAAGGGGCTGAAAACCGCCTTCTATCCAAATCTTGCTTTTCGTGAATGTGCTGAAAAGGCTTCAAAACCTATTCAAAAACTACCAACACCACTCTCTGCAAGCAATGCGGGACAAAATGGTACAAGTGATATATATTATAATTATATAATATATATATATATATATATATAATATATAATATATATATATATTATATATATATATATATATATATATATATATAATATATATATATTATATATATCGAAATCAATTTAAAGACGCAAAACTGTGTGGTATCGGTAAGGGTATCGGCTAAAATTTTTTACCCGATACTGGATACGGATAACCTTCCCTCTCTCAAATCCCCGATACCCGATCCGATAACCTAAAAACGGCCGATATCCCACCGAACGAACCGATTACATGGTATCGGTGCATCTACTATATAAGGTATATATATATATATATTATATATTATATAGTATATATATATATATATATAATAATAATTAATTCAGAGCACAAGATGAAAAATTTATTTATTGTATAAATCAATCAGTAAATGACTTGAAGTCTTAAGGTAAATGATAATAAATAGATCTAATTTATGTATATACATTTTTAGTTTATTAGTTATAAGTAAACCTGCAAAGTTGTTTTTTTCAAAGTCTTTCAATGGTAGTAGAGAGCAACAATGAATTCAAAAAGGAAAAAGAAAAGAGTAAATGTCATAAACCGGAAACGAAAGAAAAAGAGTAAATGTCATAAACCGGAAAAGAAAGAAAAGGATAAGAAAATTTTGATGAATATAAAAATTGATCACAAATTGTGGATGGTATTAGAAGGGTGAAAGGCGTAACTCTCTGGCTTAGAGCTATAAGTTAAACTAACAGGAAAGGTTTTTGAAGCAATAAGATGAACTATGAGAAAATATGCTTTCATGGTGAAAAATAAGATTAAAAAATAAGTAATAAATTTTTCCCCAAATAAAAAATTTATTTCAGGAACTCACTTTCATTGCCGATTTCAAAAAGATCTTATCTTGAAACAGAAGGGAGTTATAGGATTTCAAAGAAACGGTTGAGTAACCTCCCAAAATTGTGACCATTGTAACTTTTAAACTAAAGTCACAAAATTTTTTTATCATACTAGCGATAAAATAATTTATGAAAAAAATAAATTTCATACAAGAGAATCATTCAAATTTATAAGAAACGCAAGTAAAACGACCTTTTAATTTTCTATTCTTACCAGACTTTCTTCCAATAGAAAAATTTGTTCAATATGTCGATCAGTCTCCAAATGTTCTTCCTCAAATATTAATGGCTCATCTTTTACTTTAATCTCATCTTTGACATGTATGAGTGAGGAAATTACTTCTTTCTGTGGAAAAGATAAATGTGTTAATAATAATAATAATAATAATAATAATAATAATAATAATAATAATAATAATAATAATAATAAATTAATTAATTCCTTACCGGAACTTCTTCCAACCATGAATCTTTGGCAAAGCTTTGACCATTGTTTCTGAAATCTTCTGAATTTTCTAAGAGTTCATCTTTAATTTTCATCTCACTCTTAACATCCATAATAATCAAATTAAAATTTGCTAAAATAACTCAATGCAACCAAACAATTCCTGCTTGATAAAACAATAACAATGTTTATAATCATCTTTAATGAAAGGTCCTTAATCTTTTCTAAATGATGAAATAAAAATATAGCCTATACACAGAGGTGGGCATCGTTACTCAAAAAGTAGTTCCATTATTGTTACTCCATCACTCGGAAAAAGTAGTTCTGTTATGGTTATTCCATTTCTTTGAAAGGAAAAGTAACGAAGTGCCATTACTCCATTACTTTTAACTTTTGACTATGACATAATTACAGTAACTTAGGTAATTTATTGGTTTGTGTATATTAAATTTTTTACAATATCATTACTAATAAAAAACATACCCTCATGTAAGACCCCAGCGCTCTCAAGACTTAGTCAACTAGCATTCAATATTGAGTTAATTGCACCAGCTACCTTCCTACTACATTCTTCATCATCCGTTCCTTTTGCATCCAACATATTGCCTAAATATTTAAAATCGGGTACTTGCTCCAGTTTCCTATCATCCTTATGTTTTCACCCTGCGGACTTTCCTATCCAACCCCTATCACCTTACCCTTATCTATACTGTACATTTACTTCCTAACCTCCTCCTTTGCGCACTCTGCTAAACCCCTCTACCAATTCTCTTAAACTTTCTTCAGATTCACACACAAAACCAAATCATTTCCGTATAATAAGCAAGACACCCTCCATTCTCCATCATTTTAACACTCTACTCTGCCACCCATACCTCTAATTCTTTCATCACCTCATCCATATACACATTAAATAGATATCACGTCCATGCCTTACTCCACTATTAATATAGAACCATTCACTCTCTACCCCATTTATTCTTACACACTCTTCAATTTCAACATACATACTTTTGATTCCATTCAGAAACTCACCACAAACACCATATGCCACTAACCCCTGCCACAGAGCCTCGCTATTAATCTATCAGAACAGCTTCTTATTCCCTTGTTAGTCTCTTTTATCCTCCTTCCAAACTGTTTATTCACCACTTTTTTTCTCCAATGTGGGAAACTTTTAGCCGTTCTCTTTTCCTACCCATTTATTTCCACACATACACCTCATCATTGGCTTTTAGCCCATTCAACTACGCCTCTTTTTACTTTCTACCGTTTGCATCACCTCTTCATTCCACCATTTTACCCTTTTCACTTACCCCTATATAAAGGTACTATTACTTGCTCTCTTCCAATCCCTCGGAACTATTACCCCATCCATAAACGCTTTTAAACACAACTTTCAAAATCCTAACCAATCCACCATTCTCAGCCTCTGTTCTTGATCTTTCACTCAGTAATTTCAGATTATCATTCTTTCAACTTTCTTGTCTATATGCCCATACCCCCTATCCTCCTTACTATGATCTCATCCCAAAATACCTAATTTCCTTCTTGCAACCATCAACCCAGACATATATTCACTTTCAATCTCTCTTCATTACTTGGGACATGGTTATGCAGATTTTTTGAAGTGTTCTCCCACTACAAATTTTAAAGTCGCATATCTTTTTTCTCATCAGTTATGAAAGCGCCATCCCTATAAATAATTCTATGCAGATTCCCTTATTTCACCTTTATATAATATATATATAATAATATATATATATATAATATATTATATATATATATATATATATATATAATAATATATATATATATATATATATATATATATATATATATATATTTATATATATATATTATATTATAGTTAATTAGGAGTTTGGTTTGAGCCATCCCCTTTTTTTCCATCATTGAATTGAAGTGAAGTTTTTGTTTAGTATCAAATACTAAAACTAACCAATGAAAACTGTTGGTTTTCTTTAAATATAGCAGTATTTTGACTAAGAAGAAGGAATCTGCTGTATAGATGATGTTAATTATTTCATATTTATTTTATCCTGTAATTATTTCAAACCTTGACCTTTATGCAAATAATTACGATGTTCCTAATCTTTTCTAGTTATTGTTGCATAATATATAATTTGTCTTAAAAATATATGAACTATCCTAAAGTAAAGTAACAGGATAGATAGTTCATACATTAGATGTCATACACCTCACTTTTGATGGTTACTTCCTCATTCTACAAATTCTAAGGAACTTCTCCCATTCTTAGCAGTTATAGAAATTTTCATTCCATTTTTCTATCTGCAAGGTTAGTACCTGTCATTATTACCAAACCTTTATTTAATGTAAGAACAATGAGAAATGGCAATGATAAAAAATGATTCATGAAATGCTTATAATATTTATAAGAAAATGCTCCAATACTAAATACGGAGACTTTCATTTAACCAGTATTGACAGGAAAGTCCCCTTGATTGAAGTCCTTCACATCCTTTGACTTCACATCCTAGTTGAAAAATCAAAGGAAAACAAAAAACACTGTGGCATACGATTCCATTAAATCTGAAGCTCCCGAGGGTAAGTAAATGATATTTCCTCTTGTTTCTCTAGCTATTATGATTTTATGTCGTATTATTTCTTTGTCTGGGTGGGTGCTGGCTCATATTATTTTTCATCTCCTAGCCTCGCTCCGTATTTCCTTTACGGTTGCCTATCCACCACCTGGCTTGGATTGCTTCTGCAGGGTGTTTCGGTTCACGTTCCCCAACTACATCACTCCATTCCCACAGACTTTACCCGCTCGTTTTTCTTCTAGGTGTTCTCCTTTTCCACACTCCTCCATATAAGCTAAGTCTCAAATCCCTCGCGTTCCACTCCTGACCCTCTTTATACATTTGTAATTAACCACATTTGGTCGCAGGTCTTATTTCTTTTAACCTATCTTTGAACAGATTGTTTAATAAACTTAATATTAAGAACATAAATGAGTTGTGGTTATTTCATGTTCCTTCGGCTTCAGTAAATCCGGGTCTTATTTTTCCGACTTCAACGGACGACAATTTCCCTATTCACATTTGTAACTATTATATTTTCATTCTATCCTTAAAGTTAAATATATAACTATCCTCTTCTTCTTTATTCCCAAAAAGAATATTAAGATTCGTGTCCAAATTAAAGATATTGAATTCAAAATAGTCGCCCACTACACTTTCCCCTCTGAGTGGGTAAACAGTCACTCAGTTCCATGGACAGTTGGATCCTCTTAGGCATATTAGCCCAACTAGATGCTCCTTTCCTGTGAATGAAGTTTGTTGAAGTTGTTGATAACAGAAGGCAGCTAGACCGACATTTGTTTCCCGTCTCCTTGATCCCAAAAAGCAATTGTTCATTTTCCAAGGTACGATACTTTATAATTGTTACCCTTTTACGATTATTTCTTTTATTCATTGTTTTTTAATTGTCTTATGAAATTTAATACCATAATCACGGATGTGGAGTGATAATGGAATCTATATTCGTGAAATTTCTTTATACACTACCGACGAATCATTGTGAAGATTTCCAATGACAATGAGTGACTTACTGTTCTATTATTCCAAACGTCGTTACATAATAGTATTTTGGCGAGCCACGAAACAGGGATGAGTCTCTGCTTGCGTCGCGCCTGTGTGAGTGGCTCACACATTCATGCATCCTTTGTTTTGTTCATTTCGGTCTAACGATTCGTGTTCTATACTATTTCTGTCTCCAGTATGGAGGTAAAGACGATTCAAAAAAACCCAAAGTCTAACTAGTTTCCTGAAATCACAGGAACAGTTGGAATTGGATTCTGCAAAAGATGCCAAAGTTGCAGATCCTAACACGGAAATTGACATGAAAGCCACAGACCTTAAAGAAGGTGATAATGTTGAGACAGGTATACCTGGTAATGTCGTACCTGTTTCTCTAACCCATTCTATTCTCCTCATTCAGATCATTAGGAATGATGCAACTGATGATCGACTCTCTGACGCTATGTCTTTGACGAAATTATTACCTTTTATAACAAAAGTTACTAGAAGAAAATAAATGACAAGGAAAAATGACTAACAAGTAGAGTTGAAAATCTAAAACCGAATGGAAATTAATGAGGATTTGATGGCTGGACCCATATACTTCCCTTGACAATCCAAAATTCCTTTATCCAAGGAAGGAAAAGGTCATACTAACTCTTCTTGGAGCCACAACAGAAAATAAGAGCTTCATTCTCTGCAGCTTCTGGCTCCATAGACCCAATTCGGGACGGAGAGTATGGGGCTCAATGAAAGAGATGATAAGGATGCGAAGAAACGATTTTCACTCAATCAACTCTTGAAGAATTCTCAAAAGTAAAAGTGTGAGCCAGGTGTAAAATATGAGGCGACATATTTTGTATACTGGTGGACTTTGAAGATTGTTCAACGTCCACTACCCAGAGCCTATCACAATGGTTCGGCTGACTTGGGTTCGGCCTGAGGAATTCTTCAGTTTATATCGTGTTAGTCAGGACGACCGGGATTATTCTCGTTGCTGAGCTCTGGTAAATTGGTACGGAAGAGAAAGAAAAAAACGAATATATCAGCATAATAACCGCTGCGAGACGCACACATAGGCGATCATTCGGATGTTGCGCCTGCGCTTGAAGTTTGGCCAGAGTGAGATACAGGAGGTATGCTGGACATGAGTCTTGCGATCGCTTTTAATTTTTTGCAGTCTTCCCCCTAATAGAACAATGTTGAATATACATAATGAAAGACCGCAGATATGTGATCGACGTATCAGTGGGAGAAACTGGTTTCTCGCTGATTCTCTCGAAGGACAAATACAGAGTTTCCAATTCAATTGCCCATCTCCTTATAATAAAGAGTGGTCGAAACAAGGAAATTTCACACACAGTCATGATGGCTGAATAGGTCAACAGATTCCAGTCCCAATCGACCCAGTTTATTCATTCTTATTTTCACTGGGACTGAGTCTAAAAAAAGACAGAGCACAGTCAGCTAACCATAAAGGGATTCATCCCTTCAAACTAAAAATGGTAGTTCGCATGAAAGCCATCGGTGGTGCTTCCTACGTGGTGACTAATATATGGAGCTCGACAAAAGACCTTACATAATAATAGTAACAATGTAATCCGAAAATCCAACTTCCATTTGTTGTCGAGGACTTTATTATACTGCGATACTGTGAGAAGGTTGGTCCTATATCAGGATGCTACAATCTTTTGTAGTTATTTTGCAAGAAAAGGGCATCAAAGCTGAATGCCATTGCCTATATCCACTAAATCTTCCTAAGATATCAAAGTTAATCCTTTCTGTCAGGGACTCATCCCGATTAAAAAATGCTCTCATTTTCCGGCGTACTTCTCCCGGGATGGAGTCAATGTTAGGAACAAGTTCACTACAACCCTGAGAAGATACATAAAGTGCAATAAAGAAGTTCCAGATTCATCTCCTAATACACTGAACAACCTTTCAAGGATGGTCATCGTCCTTTTCGCCCTGGCAGTTTTTGGATCCTGTGTGGACTGTCCACATCCCATAGGGGTCCTGTAGGTTTGAGGAGAAAAACACTACTACCGTATAAACCCTATGGCCTCCCGGAATGAGGTCCTCCGGTAGAAGGCCCTTGGTTGACACTCTGACTCACTACAGACACCACAGTGATACCAGTTACCAGCCATTGGGAGAATCCTTATCCCAAGCTCCTGATATCTCAACAACGTGGGAGAACAATGGTCAGATTGATACAATGAAGATACTCGGACCACTATGTCACTGTCCCTAAGAAAAACGCCTCTAGTTTCTGGTTTTTTGTGGATTTGGTGGACTGTGGAACCGAGCATTAGCTTAATTTTTCACGGATTAGATAATAGTGGATAATGATATGGAGGGACCGTATGAAACCTCGAAAGTTCATCGGAGTGGAGTAACATAGGGATGCGTGGTAGTAAGATCATTGTGATTCCTGAGGTAATTACTGAACCCAATTAGATACTTTTTTTTTTCCCGATAAAATTTTGTGTCCAAACCTGTTATTCTCTTTTTGATTTCATCCTGGAGTGATGCCCTGCTCTAGGTATGAGGTGCTTTTGGGCGGGGCCTGAAGAAAAATTTGATGCTGACTTAGTGTCGGGAACTTGTCTATTCTACATCGAACTGAGTGCACATGTTGATGCTAAGATTCTTAGCCATCGTATCTTTCTCCAATTGTTAT